>JAVJIF010014462.1:0-108779 GCA_038442645.1 Agave tequilana | reverse complement strand
ATTAAATGCATAGATGCATGAAAAAGAAGAAAGGGAAGGAAAAGGTTACCTTAAGGTGGTGGTCCGTGGTGGTCTGATTGGTCCACGAAACGCGACCCAATCAACTTTTCTTTGGTCTCGAAGGAACCCACCAGAAGTTTCTCTAATATAACCCACTAAAAAGATGTGTCCATTAAGAATTTTTATTAAGTATTTTAACCCCATCTAATTTCCATATTCCATAATTGATTTCGGAGTCAAATTTGTCAACCACCTCGTCCCAGAATGGACTATGAAATGATAGAACGGTTGACTTGGGCTCAGGAAGGACAGGAACTAATACCAACTCAGGAAGGTGACTTAAGTCAAGTAAAGGTTCAGGAGTCGAAATTGGTTCAAGAAGAGGGTCCAAGTCAAGAAGTTGAAACTCAAGTCCACATGTATTTTCTAACAATGAGATGTGACCTAATTTGGGTGATTCCAGTTCAGGAATGATAGGTGGAGGAATCAAAACTGACTCTAAAATATTACTCAAGTTTGGTAACACAACAGGAGTCAATATTGATTCAGAAAGTTGAACTGGATCACAGATTTGGGAATCTAGGTCACAATCTCATTGAGTTTCATATCAAAAAATGAGAACTTGCACAATTGTCAATAGGATCTTCAAAAGTGTATAATTGGTCAAGTTCAATATGATCCTCAAAGATGGGTGATTCAATTTCATTATGAATTGGTACAGGATCCAGTGTTGACTCGGGAAAAAGATCGAAATCAGGTGAAGATACCGGAGTCATAATCGAATCAGGAAGTAGAATTGAATCACTAAGTTGGGGTTCAGGATCATATTCATTTCAAATTCTATTTCAGGAAAAGGAAAACTTGCTAAACTGTCAATATCTTTTCAAAAATTAGAGTTTGGGCAAGTTCAAATGGTATTCTGAAATGGAATCTGATTTCCAAAACTACAGACTCTTCGGCTCTAACAGAATGGTTAGTGACATCAGAACTGGTCCAACGGTGAGAACGTAGAGATTCGACCATCATATCTATGTCACGATTACGAGTGTTTTGAGCTGAGTCATGGATTCAAGCATCTTTTCATAGTTGATAGGTTCATTGTTTTGATGAAAAGATGAAGAATTGTCTTGGAAGTGGTAGTGAAATTGTGAGGTCCATCAGATTTTTGGATTTGTGTTTGGACTCACGCATACATTTCCAAAATTGATGGTTTCTATTTTGGACGGGTGGAACTGAGTATGACTCTTGAAAATATTGTGGACTAGGTGGAGAAGGAGGACAAGTTGGTTGGAAATTATGCTCGGGGGAGGTGAATCCCCACTGACTCGGTGAAGAGTTGAAATCATTATGGAAATTATAGTTATTAGATGGGGGGTATGGGTCATATTGATTCGGATAAGACCAATCCGGCACACTAGGTTGGTCAAGTATGATATGCCGGGTGGTAATATTCGAAAATGAAGTCGTGTGTTAATATGGATTATTATTGTAGTTGAAAAAAATTATTATTATGGTCCATATCACACAATAGAATACAAACAAAGAAAAACAAACAATTAAACAAACAAAAAAGAAAAAATTCTAGCCAAGTTAGGGTTTAGTAGACTTAGGACTAGACGACTCCTAACTGGTTAGACTGTCCACGGGAGGTTTAATGTAGACTTTGACCACAAGCTAATCAGCCAGGTCAGGGCAAGGTTGGTGGGAGTTTTCCGTCAAAAGACGTTCCTTAATTAAATAACCACAACCTTGGGCTTTCGGCCCTTAATCCCTTCCTAGACACTGATTTGGCAAGAGTCAAGTTCCAACACCTTTCCTCCTTAGGATAATCTCCTAATTGAGTCCGAGATGCCTAGGGCCAACGTCTACTCATTTTAAGTTAGGCTTGGGTTAGTGAGTGCTTGGAATTGATTTTTGGGCTAAGGAAGGGTGATCAAATCCCCACCTTATCTTGTTAATGGGTTAGTGCCCTTAAAATAATTTTGTGCAAGTGTACAAGATATGTAAATAGGAATCACTTAAAGCGATCAAGAAGTGAGTCCTATGCTAAATGCAATGCATACGTACCTTGCTCCAGCACTCTTCAACAGTAAAAAATAAAGGAATAAAAAGACCGTGCCTAAAATGCAAATGTCTAATCAATTTTTCTTTTCAACAAATATTTACTGTTGATTATTAGCAGGCTTATGTTATGGCATATAGAAAAACTAAAGTTGCAGCAAACTAGAATTTTTTCAAACTAAGCAGCCCTGCAAAAAACTGTTAGTAGTCACTCTTCCTTGCCGCGGATCCGTGGCTTTTGCCGTGGAAACGCGGCAAATCAGAGGGCAATGGGTCTCTGCTTTCTAGAGCAGAGGCCCAAGGCCACTTGTATGTTACTGCAAACTTGTTTCTTGCTTTGCTTGCCCTGTAACCTGCAACAGAGAAGAAAATTCGTTTAGTTCTAAAAAATTCAAAAAAAATTCAGATTTCAATAAAAAACATGTTACCCTCCCCGGCAACGGCGCCAAAATTTGATTGAGGCTAAACCTACACAAAAAATACGAAATTCAGATCTAATAATAAACTTGTGCAAGTGCTCAATTCTTCCGCTATAGCAAATGGCTATGCGGGTCGTGATCCACAAGGAGGGTTTGCGATGGAAGCGTTACAGTTCTTTATTGAAATCGTAAGAAGAAAAGCGAAGATTCTTCTCTGTTTTTAAGTTAAGAAAAGGAAAAAGAATTATGTTAAAATTAGAGAGAAAGTGAAAGATGAAGAAGGTGGAAAAAATCAGAACATAATGAAGCGAATATGTACAAATGAAGTGGAGAAAAAAAAGAGTGATTTTGAAGAGATGGTGATTTAATTTACAAAAATGAAAGAAAGAAATAAAAGAGTTACTTACCTTCTTTTCACCAAAATCTTACCTTGAGTTTTTAGCTTCGATATTACCTTGAATTGGAGGCAAGCAGCGCATAGCCCATAAGAGTCGAATGTTGGTCTCTTCCACATTACATCATCAAGATACGCAAGCATGAAATGATACAGAGAGACTCACAATTCATCGTCATGAGCTATCGGTGGCACTCGCAAAGGCAAGGCTCTTTCGATGCTTTTAGACTCACTTAGAAGACGATTGTACTGTAGGCTGTCTAAAAATGACTAACAGACCAGCCATTAAGAAGCAGAGTCTCAAGCTCTAGACGCGAGAAATCGATGCTCGCGTCTCAGCATTAAGACGCGTTGGCTCTACACCCGCGTCTCAACGTTCAGACGCGTCGGCCCGAAGCCTGCGTCTCAGCATCAAGACGCGTCGGCCCGAAGCCCGCGTCTCAGCATCAAGGCGCATCGGCCCGACGCCCGCGCCTCAGCATCCAGACGTGAAGGCCCGAAGCCCGCGTCTCAAGGCGCGTTTGGCTCGGCGCCCGCGTCTCAAACTTCAAGGCGCGTTTGGCCCAACGCCCGCGTCTCAGTTGCAACTGCCCTGATTGCGGGGCCAGTCACCGCGCATGTAGCGGGTAGTGGCCCCTCATTCGGGAGCGTTTTCAGGAGGCACCTTCACCCCCTGAGATCCCTATAAATAGCCTTGTTTGCTATGAAGAGAGGATCGGAGTTTTTGGAGAAGGGAGAGAACTTTGAGAAGATCGAAGCTGGGCAGAAGATTGGAGTTTTGAAGAGAGAGAGCTTTGAGATAAGGCATCATCAAAATCGATCGAATCCAGGCAGGAGGATCATCAAGAGAGAAGCACGACTCTTCAGCGAGCTTACTGAGTACTAGCCGCTCTTCGCCTACCTCCTCTTTGAGAGTTTTGGTAGACGGAGCTGAGTTACTCTTTCTACCGACCGAAGAGAAGACCCCCGACGGTCCAGGACGGTCATCTGGTCAACGGAGAACAAGATTCACTCTCCATCGCCACACGAAGAACCCAGCCTTAAACAAAGGGAAGATTCAGACATCCTCCCTCCCTTGTAACTGGAAAAGAGGGAAGAGTAGTTCTTTTGGTTGTAATCGTTTCGCTTGAATCAGGAAATCTTTTACAGCTAAAACCACTTTCTCCGACCACCAAATTTTCCGGCCCCGTACAAGAGATGGCGACTCCGCTGGGGACTACCTTCGTTACTGACGAGCGCACCGTGGTGCAAGATGACGTTCTCCGTAAGGGGAAAATGGTCGAATCCCTCGTCGTCGAGTTCGACCAGGCGAAGTATGAAGAGTTCCTCTCTTCTGGCTCCAAGAGCCCAAAGACCCGCGTCTGCCGCAGGGTCTCAAGTGGACAGCCCCCTGAAGCCCAATCTGAGGCTCTGTCGGGTGCTCCTGCTGCCCACTGTGCCAAGTTTGGTTCACGCGCCGACGCCTCCCAGAAGGCCCGCGTAACCTCAGACTCCTCTGCTGCGATCAACCGCGTCGCGCAGAACACACGCGCCAACGCCTCTCTGAAGGCCCGCGTGGTCCCCGGCACATCTACTGGTGCGATCGACCGTGTCGCACATAACGCTCGCGTCAGCGTCTCTCAGGAGACCCGCGTGGCAAACACCCCTGGTTCTACAAACCAGGAAGTTGTTGGCTTCTCTCTTCCTCCACGGCGCAATCGGAATGCCGAGCGTCGACAGAGAAGACGCGCGCGTCAACACTCGGTCGGAACCATTGGTTTTCTGACTGGGGTTGAACGCAGCGTACGATCCGATGCCTTGCCCGCACCTCGTCTAGTGCGAGAGATCCGCGTTTGGCGACCCAAACGCGAGACTCCCCAAGTTGGGCCTTCTGGAGACCAACTTGCCACACGCCAAAGCGAAGCTTCTGCGTCTTGTCAAACGCAGGAAGCACGCGCCCATAGGGCGGGGCCCAGCAGCCCACTCTCTCCCAAGTCTCTCTGCTCCAACGCAGCAGACAGCAACGCGAAAGTCGCGTCTCATATCAACAGAGACGCCAGATGCGCGTGACGCAGCCGCGACGCAACGGCCGCGTTTCTGAAACCGGTGTCCAGGCTGAACAGCACATGACTGTCTCCCGTCGTCCACGTTGCGAGACCAGTCTCTTTAATCCCCCTCCACAGATTTGAGGGATTATTTGACAAGGAAAAGGAGTGCCAATCAGACCACTTCTCCATGCTGCTGTCAACAGCTCATCCAGATGCTCTCTGGATGCCATTGCGAGTCAGGCGTGCACAAGCCGTCTTTAATTAGACAGCTGACCCTGATTCCCCCGTCAGCCAAGAGAAGACGCTCCCACAGGAGGAGAACCTTCTCAGATGTTGAATACCCGGAGCTTACTGCAAACATGACTAGCAGAAGCAAGGGAAAACAACTAATGGTCAACTCAGAGGAATCTGACTCTGAACCGGAGGGGTGTATCAACACACTCGCACCCGGACAGGGGCCATTCCCCCAATTGACTATAATGCCTTAGCCCGCGGCATTAGAATGGGTGGTTCTCACTCCGCTATAGTGGAGTCGCAGGCTTCAAACTCTTCCGTCGAGAAGGAGGCTTCCGCCTACATGGCCGACACTCCTGAGGAGACGACCAGGCGTTTAGAGCAGACGCAGAAGCACCAGATGGATATAATCGCCTCTCAACAGAGATCCATTGACTCCCTCAAGCATATGCTTGAGAAATTGCTTGAAGAAAGAGCGAGATCTCCTCCTAGACGACCGAAGGGGAAAGGGAGAAAGGGAGGAAGCCCACCCTCCGAATCTTCTGACGAGACACGGCGATCTACCTCGGATGTGTCCAAGCCCTCGTCGCAGGCAAGAAGCGACCCAGACCGGGAAAGGCTCATGCTAAAAGAATGAGTCAACTGGAGCAGCGCCTCGAGGCCCTTACCAACCGTAAAGGCCTCCAAGAAGCAGGAGTGGTCCGGCCCTATCCGGCTGAGTGGGACTTAGTTCCATACCCTCCTAAGTTCAAGGCTCCAACCCTCCAAGCATTCGACGGGAAGGGTCACCCAACCAGCACATCTACTACTTCAAATCCCAGACCGGGAATGTGGCAGATAACGATGCCATCCTGGCGCGACTGTTCATCGGCACCCTGAAAGGGTTGGCCTTTGAATGGTTCATGAAGCTCCCGGAAGGTTCCATCAAGAACTGGGGCGACTTGGAGAAGCTGTTTCTAACACGCTTCTTCGAAGATGATTCGGAGGTCACAATGCCTACCCTTTTAGCTACAAAACAGCGAAAGGGAGAGTCCGTCAAGTCTTTCGTAGAAAGATTTCGGAACATGGCACTCCGATGTCCAAGCGGCATGACCCAGGCCACCCTGGTGGAAACATGTCGCCATAATCTCCAAACCTCACTCCTTGCTCAAATAGGAGTTGCTGAAAGCCGCACCTGAAAACAATTAGTCCAGCAAGGTGAACAGGCTGAGGAGATTGTCGCCCGCGTCAGAGCGGAAGAAGGCAAGCCCAGGCCAGAGAGGTCGACAAGGCGTGCACCAGACACCTCCCTCCAGACGAAGCGGAAGGATAATTTGGCAACGGAGACCAAATCTCCCACCAAACCTCAAACAGGCAGGGCAAGTGGCTCTTCAAGCCAGCCGCGCCCCAACAAGCAGTATTCCTTCAAGGAGGAACACGTCGATTCGCTCTTCAAGCTACTCAACAAGAGCAATCGACTGAAGCTCCCTGAAATTAGGCGCCTGGAGGAAGTCGGCAAGACCGACAATCCCACCTACTGCTTATACCACAGGATGCTCGGACATCCTACCAAAAGCTGCTACGTCTTTAAGGACATCCTTCAAGCTCTGATTGACGCGGAGGTATTAAAACTCCGACCGGAGCAGAAGAAGATGACGGCCAACATGACGTCGATTCTCCAGTTTGGGACACGACCCCCGACACCCGTGGGGGTGATCTCTGTCCCGAAAGGAGAACTGAGGGTGGTCAACACAGACCCTCATCAGCAGCAGGAGAAAGGCTTGGTACCCGTCCCTACACCTCGAGGGGAAATCATGTGGGTCCACCCTGACCTCGTCAACGAGCAACAATGGACGACTGTGACCAACAGGAAGTCCAAAGGCAAAGGGAAGACTTCATCTTGCCATGTGATATGCGCTTCCTCTCGAGAAGCGGACACTGATGTTCCCTCGCTGACTGACTCAGAAGAGGAAACAATAGTCCTGGCCGCAGAGCCCAGCCAACCTACGGCGGGGACCCGTTCAGGACAGGCATACTTGAAGCAGTACGGCGAGACAGCAGCGGCTTCTCCGCAACCAGCCGTGGAACCAGCCAAGCCCTCCTCTAAACAGCCTGGGGAGAAACAGAAAGAAACTCGGTTTTCTCGAGTTCTTGCGAAAGGTGTAATGGAAGGATCCTCGACACCTTACCGCTTCGACGTCTTGGCTCAATTAGCCAACATCCCGGCACGCATTACCTTGTATGAGCTCCTGAGGCTATCAAAGTCAACCAGAGAGGCTCTACAAGAAGCTTTGGCCAATGCTGAGGTCTTTATGACCCGCGTGCCAAGGGAGGAAGATGTAGAGGATTGCCTCCACGCCTCCCCAAATGCTCCCTGCATCACCTTCACAACAGATGACATGCAGGTTAAGGGAAGCATGACCGACCCTATACTTCACAGGGTATATTGGGTCATCCGAGGTGAACCGCATCCAGGTAGACCCAGGGTCTGCGCTAAGCATCATACCTCGCCGGGTTATGCAGTTTCTAGGCATTCCTACCCATCGTCTGAGCCCTACCCAGACGACTATTTACGGGTTCAATGCCAACAGCTCCCGCCCAATGGGGAAGATCAAGCTCAAATGCCAGATCGGGAGCCTCAAGTCAGAAGTGACGTGTTACGTCATTAACGCGGACACTTCCTACAACCTGTTGCTGGGACGACCATGGATTCACCGCAATTCCATCGTTCCCTCTACTCTCCACCAAGTCATGAAATACATTGACGAGAGTGGACAGGTCCGAACGTTGATTGCCGAAAGGCATCCGTTTAAAGGGGTTGAAAATTATTTCACGGACTCCCTCTTATATCAGGATCCGGAGGAGACTAATGAAACCCCACAACCAGAGGAGCCAGACTCTGGTAATGAAGCTGACATTGAGCCTGAGAAAGAAGAGTGCCTGTGGGAGTTGGAGCCCATTGTAAAGAGCACTAATAAGCTCGATGTTGATACCACCGACGATGCGGGTGGTTGGTACATTAATGAAGATTTAGACTTTGCGTATTTTCCAGTGTATGTTTCCGATTCAATACCGTCGGATACCACTACCGACGTGGACGATGACCTCTGGTCGGCAATAGATGCTTTGACATCTTTGCATGTACGGTGAAATCATCCTTCGGGACATACCAAGATAATGGTGACGCGCAAGAGTCTGTATTCATGGTTCCAGCCAGACGAAAAGGCCAAAGACCAATATTTTTTGGGCGAATCGCGTCTGAACCAATGCCCCACGAAGAATCGGAAGGTGAGGATGAATCCCCTCAGTTCGATCATTATGAACCGAGAACGCTCAAGATGATGAAGCGCATGGGGTATGATCTAACCAACAGGCCTGGGTTGAACTTCGGAAAAGGAAGAAGAACACTGCTTCGATCCTTTGTACCGAAAGGGAAAACCCCTGATTACTATCATCGGACGCGCCGGGGGTTGGGCTATATATCAACTCCAGTGCCATCAGCCTCTGATTCGGAGAGACTGTCAAGCCATGACTGCTCATCAGACACGTCGTCATGGGAATCAGATGTCAGTGTCGGCAACATCTTCAAAGGGCTTTCAGTAAACATGGTTTCGACAAGCCATATGGAGGATGAAGATGAAGAAATGATCCAATCTGATACAGACCCTAGGATCAGACATTTGAATGCTCTTTGGGACATCCGCTTTGAACAGCGTGAGCCACCCACAGAAGACAAGGTTGTTCAAGTCAACCTAGGAGATGAAGACAATCCTAAACCCATCTTCATAAGTGACGGCCTGTCGCCTCCAGAGAAGAAGGATTTAATATCTCTTGTACAAGAGTATATAGATGTCTTCGCCTGGAATTATGAGGACATGCCTGGACTTGATCCTCAAGTGGCTATGCATCGCCTCAACATCAATCCGGACATGAAGCCTGTTAAACAACAGCAGCGACGGTTCCGTCCAGAGATAATGGAGGCAATCCAATCAGAAGTCAGGAAGCTTATTGACTCCGGCTTTATCAGGGAGGAACAGCATCCCGATTGGGTAGCCAACATCGTCCCGTCGCCAAGAAGAACGGGAAGATCCGGATTTGCATTAACTTTCGTGATCTAAACGAGGCCTGCCCCAAAGACGAATTCCCATTGCCAATCACAGATGTCATGATTGACAATACTTGTGGATTCGAGCGAATGTCCTTTATGGACGGGTTCTCAGGATATAATCAAATCAAGATGTATCCCGATGACGAAAAGCACACCTCCTTCAGGACACCTCTAGGGGTATATTGCTACACCGTCATGCCCTTCGGTTTGAAAAATGCGGGGGCAACCTACCAAAGGGCCATGAATGCCATTTTCCATCGGCAGATACGCAAAACGGTGGAATATTATGTCGACGACATCGCGGTGAAAAGCCGCACTAAAGGTGATCACATAGCAGACCTGAGGGTGGTCTTCGACATCATGCGGGCTCATCAATTGAAGATGAACCCCACCAAGTCCTTCCTGGGGGTAGCCAGTGGCAAATTCCTAGGGTTTGTTGTGACTTCCACAGGAATCCATTTGGATCCGGAGAAAGTCCGTGCTATCCAAGAGATGCAACCCCCCAGAAGCCTCAAGGAGCTCAGAGGATTACAAGGACGATTGGCATACATCCGCAGATTCATTTCAAATCTCTCCGGGAGATGCCAACCCTTCGCTAAGCTGATGAAGAAGGGCGTTTCGTTCATTTGGGACGACGCTTGCCAGCAAGCATTTGAGGAGATCAAGCACTACCTCACCCAACCACCAGTCCTGGCGGCTCCGGTATCCGGAAAGCCTTTCCTGGTGTACGTCCGATCAATGGATCATTCTTTGGGAGCTCTACTAGCTCAGAATGATGACCAGGGGCGAGAACAAGCAATCTACTACCTAAGTAGAACGATGATCGGAGCCGAACATCGGTATAACCCGATCGAGAATGAATGTTTGGCACTGGTGTTCGCCATTCAGAAAATGCGACACTATCTGGTGGGCCAAACCATAAATGTCATATCCAAAGTCAACCCCCTGAGGTTACTTATGACAAAGCCTTCTTCACTAAATGGCCGGCTGGCAAAATGGGCCATATTGCTATCACAATATGAGATGCATTTTCTGCCACAAAAAGCCATAAAGGACAAGCGGTGGCGGACTTCCTAGCTGAACACCCAGATCCCAGGGCAGCCAAACTCTATGAGGATCTCCCAGATGAGGTCGCCGAAGTCTGCCTAGCTCAGACGTCGTTCGAAAGTCAAGTATGGCAACTTTTCTTCGACGGTGCATCAAGGGCAAGCTCGAAGGGACACACAGTAGCGGGGGTAGGAGTGGTACTCGTCTCCCCACAAAATTACGTGATTCCCCGAGCTATCTCGTTAACCGAGCCCTGTTCCAACAATGTGGCGGAATACAACGCTCTTTTGATTGGGATGCAATTCGCCGATGAGATGGCGTTAAAAATCTCGAGGCATACGGTGATTCTAAACTCATCATCAGCCAAGTTCGCGGAGAGTATGAGGTCAGGCATGAAGATCTAGTACCCTACTACAACGCGACAATCCACATGGCCGAGAGGTTTTCAAACTTCTACATCGACCATGTACCGCGCAAGCAAAATGCGCATGCAGATGCACTTGCATCCCTTGCTGCCTCCTTAGCTCTTCCAGCTGGAGCAATGGAGAAGGTATTCGTCTATAGCCACGACCTATACTGCCCAAAAAGTCCCCTCGGAGACTACCAGAGGTCAACGGGAGATCGTCGCGGTAAGGAAACACTTGAAGTGTCGACCGATCCAGAGCTTAAAGACTGGCGATTCCCCTACATTGATTTTGTCTTATACGGCATCTTGCCCGAAGACACCAGGGAGGCGGCTGCCATCCGAAGGAAAGCCTCCAAATTCTATTACAATGCGATTTCGCGAACATTGTATCGTAGATCGCATGATGGATCCTGCTCCGGTGCCTCTCATCAAAAGAAGCCCACGAAGTGTTGAAAGAAGCCCACGATGGTACGTGTGGAGCTCATCAACCTGGCCCGAAGCTGGCAAAACCGACTCCAAAGATTGGGTTACTACTGGCCCAAGATGGTTGCCGATGCTGTTGCCTATGCCAAAAGATGTCACGCCTGTCAAATACATGGCGATTTCATCCATCAAGCACCAGGATACCTCCACTCTACGACCTCTACCTGGCCGTTCGAAATGTGGGGGATGGACGTGGTTGGTCCTATCAGCCCACCATCATCAAAGGGACATCGGTTCATCCTAGCGATAACCGATTACTTCTCAAAGTGGGCCGAAGCTATCCCTTTGAAAGAGGTGAAATCTTCTAACGTGATCAAGTTCGTGAAACATCACGTTATTTACCGCTTCGGTGTGCCTCGGCGGATTGTCCATGACAATGGACCCCAGTTCATCAGCCAGGCTTTTCAGAGATTCTGCGCCAAGTTCAGAATCCAGAGTGTGTCATCAACGGCATACTATCCGCCCGCTAACGGCCTCGCAGAAGCTTTCAATAAGACTATTGGCAAGCTTCTCAAGAAATTCGTCTCGAAAAGTCAACGAGACTGGGACGATAAGTTGGGCGAATGCTTATGGGCCTATCGCACGACTGTGCGAACCCCAACTAAAGCCACACCATTTTCCTTGGTGTACGGATGCGAAGCCGTCCTTCCACTGGAAATCCAAATTCCATCTCTTCGCGTCGCCTTGACAGCGGAAATGACAACAGAGGAGAAGCATCGACAGCGACTCCAAGAATTGGAAGCCTTGGACGACAAGCGTCTGCAGGCCCAACAACAAATCGAGCTTTACCAAGCTCGTATCACCAGAGCCTTCAACAAGAAAGTCAAATCGCGAACTTTCAGGAAAGGCGACCTCGTCTTAGCCGTCCGAAGACCCATGGTCATGACACACAAGACGAAAGGAAAATTCCAACCCAAATGGGAAGGACCATTTGTGGTAGAGTCAGTCTACTCAAATGGATCGTATCGCCTCATAACCTCAAATGGCGATACACTCATGATGCCAATCAATGGCAAATTCCTGAAGAAATACTATCCCTAGATGGCATTCTTCCACCGATCAAGTTAAAAATACACCTCTGATCAAACATCCGACGCCCTTGACGGCTAAGGATAGAGGAAAATGTTGGCTTTTAAGTCCAACATAAGTCTTCGACAACTCATCATGCTGAGGGGAATAGCATGGCTAGCCCAACTCAAACGGTAGTTGGTAAAGGCATGACAAACCCGTTGACAGCTGAGGATTTGCTAAAAATCCTAAGGGACACGTTCCCATTTGATCCGACGCCTCCGACGGCTAAGGATAGAAGAAAATGTTGGCTTTTAAGTCCAACACAAGTCTTCGACAACTCATCATGCTGAGGGGAATAGCATGGCTAGCCCAACTCAAACGGTAGTTGGTAAAGGCATGACAAACCCGTTGATAGCTGAGGGTTTGCTAAAAATCCTAAGTGGACTTGATTCCACTCTTCCCTCCAAAAATCCCTTACCAATTCTCACCCATAGAATGGTAGGACCACAAAATGCAATCATTACCATGTTAACACTATACCTCTGGTAATGAATACTCTTTGTCGAGTACAAACCTGGCTTGTTAACTCTGCATAGAGTAACAAACTCTTAAATTTGCCATGTTAACACTATACCTCTGGCACCTCCAATTCCACTTGTCAATTCTCATCAATAGAATGACAGGTCCTCAAATTGCTCCTATCGCAAGCAAATTCTTGTCAAGTTAATATCACACCTCTGACAAACTACTGTTTAAGTTAACATTACACCTCTAAGCAGTACATCGAGTGCCTGTCAAGTTAATATCACACCTCTGATAGTCACCTTTCTTCAGACTTCCATATCGAAGCTGAAATGGACGATGCCAAGTTAACACTACACTTCTAGCATCCGAGTCATTGCTAAGTTCAACAATATACCTATGGCTATGACCTTTCCTCGACTTCTTTAAGCCGAGACGACTAATGCCAAGTTCAACATTACACCTCTAGCATTACTATCACTGTTAAGTTAAACATCACACCTATGACAGTGACACCCTCAGTTTTCCCAAATAAAACTGAGATGCTGATGAGTTAGGTTAATATCACACCTCTAACTCACATCCTTGTCAAGTTAACATTACACTTCTGACAAGACTACTTCTAAACCGTTAAGTTAATATCACACCTCTAACGGTAAAAATCCTACTAGATTCCCACGAGTCTAGTTTCATTTGATATTCTCCCCAACCGAGTATCAAATTCATTTTAGAGGCAGTGTTGGTTAACATTACACCAATAAACAATGCTTCCATCAAAATCCCCAGCTGATCTTAAATCAAGTTAATCCCATATCCTTGATAAAAGTTCACCTTCTCTGGGGGTACGCGCTCCACTTGTCACTTTCTTTTATAAAGTGGCAGGTCCACCAAAATCATTCTTTTGCTTCTAAAACAAAACGTTCAAGACAACAGAAAGAGGCAAAAAGAAAAGTGTCACTTTTATTCATATCCAAACACATGAAAGTGATACAAAACGCTCTCTTATACAATAAGATTGAGTGTTACAATTAAGGAGTACAAAGAAGTCCCTCTCTCTCTCTGAGGCCGTACTCACTCCTTGAAACTGCATCTGATCCCAGGTGCACAATTGGAACCGGTTGCACTTTGATGCATGACGCCAACTTCGAAAGCGCCCTAGCTGACCAAGCCAAGAGCAATGGTGTTCATGAGGTCCGGTGGCAACAGAAGGTCCTGCATCCCTTCGTTCAGGCGCGTCTCTTTCCCTAGCAGATCATCCAACAAACATGGAGTCACCTTGGGGTGAGAGCAGAAGTTTCGGAGTCATCACAAAGGATGCCACCCTCCACTCGGTCCAGCGGCAGCAGAGAGTCCTGCATTCATCACCATCCCTTTCCCCAGCAGGCCATCCAACGGACTGTCCTCGATGTCACTTCTGGGTAGGGAGAGGAAGAGGATCCCTCCGCCACCGCAACCGCCGGACCACCCTCGCCGATACTCAGCCTATCCATCTCTTGCACCAGATCTGAAGAGATCTTGGCGAGGGTTGGGTCCTCGTCAGAGATATAATTTAATCTCTCACAAACGACGAGGACCATAATTTAATCTCTCACAAACGAATGTGGAGCAAGTTCGCCAGCCGGTATATTCTTTCTGGGGCCCAGCAAACCTGAAAAAGGACAAGCAAGCCTACCTGCAAAGAATAAGCAAGAGAGTCAGAAAATCTGGAACTCAGTACATTTTTATAAAGGAAACTGAGTAACAGAACGCGGCAGCCATTCAAGACTTCAGACGCGGGAATGACCCGCACAGGCAAACAGACGCAAGTCAAACTGCACCACGCATAAGATTCAAACGCGGCCTCAGTTTGTACCCGCGCCTAATGCACCAGACGCAAAGAATTTCAGAACGCCAAAAATTGCCATCTCTCTGTTGGGTGAACAGGAGTTGCAAGATTCAGGTCTGAAACGCGCCAAGGCAGTAAAACGCAATGGGCAAAGCCAGCGTCAAGTGCCTGCATTCAGAGAAGTCAAGTCACTGGCACAAATTCCAGAGGAGGAATGCACCGGGACTTCATTCAGATCATCATACCGAAGTTCAGGCTATACACATCATCGGGGGACATACCAGCAGAGACCTCTGGCCAGAGTTGGCCTCTCTGCACCCAAACGCAGGCGTCCAAGATGATCCGAGAGGGGGTTCTTCTTGAAGAGACCAAACCGAAGCGTGAGAGCTCTGGGTCATCTTCATCCTCGGAATTACCTTTGTCCATGGAGACGGAGTCCCTATCAAGAAACTCTTTTCTGAAGAAGGTGGGATTTCTCAGAGCAATCCAAAGAGAAATAATCCAAGCTTGGATTATAGAAGGGGAGCGCACCCTATTTATAGGCAGGCCCTAATAACTGCCATTAATGGGGTGTTAATTGGAACCGTCACGCACGATTGTCAAAGCCCAGTGGAGGATTGACGCGTGGAACGACGCTTTGGGAACCATCACGCACGATTGTCAAAGCCCAGTGGAGGATTGACGCGTGGAACGCCGCTTTGGAAACCGTCGCAAGCACCGATTTTCAACCGCCCGCGTCGGTTTTGCCTTTAAGGGCAGTAACTCCTGAGTCCAATGAGGAGCTGACGCGTGGATACCTGCTTTGGGAATCAATGGATGACTCGGAATCCCAATCGACAGAGGAGACCTGACGAGCAAAGATCTCCTAAAATCTTGAGTCAGATCACATTAGACGCAGGTGGGAAAGCCGCGTCCCTTCAGCAGACAAGGCTGCATCTCTTGCGTCTGCCCGATCCGCGCAAGACAGATTTGCGTTATTCAGAGCTGCGTCTCACCTTGTGATTGACGCTGCGTCTCAGGGACTGACAGCCGCGTCTTACTTTACGGATCAATGCCGCGTCTCATCTTTTGATTGACGCCGCATCTCATCAAGAAGACCGCGTTCCGATTTGTGATTGACGCCGCGTCTCATCAAAAGGACTTAGTAGAATCTAAGTTCTTATGAAATGATGACCGCGTCTCACTTTATGATTGACGCTGCGTCTCAGTAAAAGGACTTAGTGAAATCTAAGTTCCGGTAGACTGATGACCACGTCTCACCCTGTGGGATTAATGCCGCGTCTCGCCAAGACCGCGTCTCATTAAAAGAACTTAGCCCTACCTAAGTTCAGTAATCACAACTAGTGATCAAGAGTTGGACTCATCCACAACAGGACAAAGAAATTGGGACAAAAGCTTTAAAGAAAACTTCTATTATATCAAAAAATGATAGAAGTGGATACAAACACTCTTAATAAATAGAGTGTCCCTTTTCTTTACAAAAAAAAAGAAGAAGAAAAGAAGGCTAAATGTCCTGGCTCGCCAAGGAACGGATTTGTTCCCTAAGGCGGTGAATCTCATGCTGGCGCGTCCTCTCAGCCTCCATGATAGCCCGGTCCCGCAGCTCCGTCTCAGATAAGAAACTCCTGGCAGCCAGCTGCATCCGCAGAGATTCCACCCTGGAAGATTGCAGGGATAGACTCTCTTCAGCACGCGCCGTAGCAGCCCGTTGCTCCTCAAGCTCCTTTTTGAGGGAAACAAGTTTCTCCTCATTTAGCGCAAGAACAGCTTCCGCCTTGGCGATAATGTCCCGAGTTCTGAGGATGACCTGCTCCGTGCTCTGCACACTGAGCTCAGATTCCCTCGAATCTCCGGCTAATTTTTGAAATTCAGCCTTGGAATATTCAAGGTCACGGACCTCGGCAGTGATCTGCGCCTCCGCCTCCTGTCGCTCCCGTTCCTGAGCAGCTAGGAGCCTAGTCAGGATGGCCTGGGCCTCACCGGAAGAACCAGCATCTTCCAAAGATTCCAGCTCCCGCAGGTTATCTCCAAGTTGCTCTACCACCTGCAGGCATGCCCTGGCAAGTGAAGGGCCTCCCGGCAATTCGACGCTCACGGCCATATTTTCAAGAAGCCTCTGGGCGAACTGGAAGGTGTTGTGTCCACGGAAGATGAGATCAATACAGGATCCCATCGAGGTGAAGAATTGTTGCACCATCTGACGTGCCAGCTCCCCCATGTCTTCACCACCTAAGAAGCTTCCCGACCCTTTTTCTGTCACGGGATAAGGGATATAGGGCGGGTCTTCTTGCACAAGAGCCGTGCCAGCCGTCGATGTGGCAAGAGCAAGACTACCCACTGGCGCTTCCAGGAGCGCCGCCTCTGCAGGAGCCTCCACGACCAAGGAAGGAGTTGTAAGCACAACCTCTTCAGAAACTTCCACCGAGGATTGAGCTGTGTGGCCTTCTGGAAGGGTGCCGATCGTCAGACTCCCCACCTGAGCCCCTCAGTCAGAGCTGCCTTACTAGGTTCGAGGTCCAGAGGCGTCGAGTCCTGTAGAATGGGAGTCTCCCCAGCTTCAGCAGTAGCCTTCTCCACCGGCGGAGTGAGAGCCTCCTCAGCCTCAATGGTTGTTTCCCCTCCTGGCAAAGGGGAAGGCTCCCCAACTTCAACAGCTGCCCCCACTGAGGTTGTCTCGGCAGCCGAGACCTCAATCCCCTTAGGCTGGGTCAACACTGTTTCCATCGCCTCGACATGCGAGGAAGTTGTACCTTCAGCAGGGATTATAGCCGGCGGTAACGTAGTCGATGATTCGCCCCCGTATATTTTCCCCTCCGAGATGCGTGAGAACTTACTCGGGTCAGGAAAAAGGGTTCATGGCCGTAGTCGACTTTATCTTCAAAGTCGCTTTCCGTATCAGACGCGGAAGACGACAGTTCAACGCAAAGGTCCTCGGTGACCGGGGCCTTGCCACCAATCACCCAGTGGTAGGACTAGGGTCGATTATCCGAGCGCTGGAGATGAAGACACTAGGAGGCCCTGACCGCTGTGCCTTGTCTCTCCCTTCACGAGCAGAAGAAGGCTCAGACCGAGCTGAGAACCCTGGAATTTGGACATTCCCTCCCACGAGCTGTACTTCCTCGTCAGCTATAGTGAGTTTGTCAACCAACTCCCCCTCTCCCGCAATCTTACAGGTCCCTCTGTGCGACCTAGGAGCACGGATTAAACTGGGGAGATTTTTATCCTCTGGCGGTTCCTCAACCATGATAAAGAGGTCTTCAGGACAGTCCTCAACTCCAGCAGAAATGCCTTCCGAGGGAGAGACTTCTGTTGCTAAATCCCTCCGAGCCCTCTTCGAAACAGGACCAGCAGTTGAGGTAGGACCCCGACGACGCTTACTCACCAATTCTTGAGCCTTGGTGGTAGAAGGCCCCTCCTGTGGCCCTAGCTTGGTTCTACTCCGGGTTACTCGGAGCTCCCCTCTTGAGCCTCCCTCGGCTTCTCTCTGAGATGCTCTCTCCAGCTCTTTCTGGACCTTTAAATACTGGGTGATCATGTGCGAGCATTTGCCAGACTCCGACTGTGTTTTGAGATAGGCATTAATGCCCTCAATACCTGTATACCCAGGAGCAAAATCCGGTGACTGGTTTACCCGAGAATACCAGGTGCAGAAAGTGAAGCTGGTAAGGTTCTTCGGCTCCTCGACGGGCAAACGGAAAGTTGCCTCTGTCCCCCCAGCCACGCTATAATACCAGGCTCGAGCACCTTCGCACAGATTCCCGTCAAAGGCAAGTTGTGTATTCGGATTGCCGACATAAAGCTGAGCATAGCCAAACTGTCGGGCAAAACGACTTGGCATATACGGTTCGATAGTGCAGGAAGTCCCTTGGCGAAACAGCACATATCCTGGTCGTATATTGATCAACCACCGGAAGACTCCCGCAGACAGTTGGGTGAGGTCATCCGACCTATAGAATCAGTGAATTGCTCACCAAAGGATGCACCAGGAATTCCAGGGAAGCAGCGGTTGAGCTGGTAATTGGCGGCATTTGAGAGACGTCTCCGAATATAATATATATAGGTGTCACTCCAATCCGAGTCTTCCAGCCGCCTCACAAAAGGGACAGGACTCGTACTCCCACGCGCCGTTGTCATCAGAGAAGGGCAATGCATCACGTACCAGGCCATGAGATACGTGTAAGGCAACTCCATTCGGGGGTTGGGGCGCCTTGCCGTCGGGTTTCCCTCTGAGTCGACATACGGCTTGCCTTGAGAGTCGACAGTCCTTGGAGCCTCGCATAGTCTCTTGGTTAGCGCCCGCAACCCGCTCTGAATGCCAGCCGCCACGGCCGGAAGAAGGGCTATAGGACGGCCATGGGCCAGGAGCACTGCTGGATACACCACGTCGGCAATAATGACTTCATGTGGCCGTGTAGGTACCACGCAACGCTTCAACCACAGCATCAAGAAGCCCGCCAACAGCGCTCGACTAGAGATAGAAGCCCGGGCCCGGTGATGATAGCTTTCGAAAAGCGTATCAGGTTCGAAGCCGTCCTCGTTCGACCCAGTGGTGTAAAAGCCCTCAGAAGCTTGTGCGACCATGTCGTCAACTCCCTGTTCAGAGAGGGGAGCCAGTCGAGTTATCGAATGATCCTTCTTGCTGACATTGCTGAATAAGTAATTGGCCCAGGATAGATGCCTGACTCCATGCGTCCTCCAACCGGTTACCTGACCACAAATATGGAAGTGGCACATCACTTCCCAATAGGTCTCATACACCTCAGGGGAATCCTTCTTTATAAGGTCAAGCTCCCTAGCAGTCGGGACATATTCTTCATAAGGGAACTCCCCCATCACCAGCCCCGAGACCTCATGCAACTCATGCAGTGCAAGGCCCATTTCTCCAACCGGGGTAAAGAATGTCCCCGTCTGAGGGTTGTAGCGCTCCAAGATCCCGAAGAAGTTGTGAGAGCTCATTGGGATACCCCATTGTACAGCCCTGACTGCTGAGTATAATCCCACGTGCTCAAGCAGATCTCCAAGATCGGAGAGGGCAAAACCCACCATCCTGCCCCACCAAGAATTCTCCGTGGAGTGGACCCATCCTGGCAAATGGAACTTGGCCGGATAATCACCCTCTGCTTCTATGAACGAGTTGAGGAAGGTGGTGGCAAGCTGCGGGATCTCTCCGACTGGAAGCTCAGACTTGCGTGACCCGGGAAACAAGCCGAGGACCGCCCGGTCATGGCAATCATGACGGTATACGTTCTGGGATTTGAAATTCCCAAGGGTAATCTCAGAGATATCCCGGGACACGTCCCACTTCATCTTCCGAAGGACGGACAGATGTTGGAGATAAGACAACGGGAGCATCCTCTCCATGGCTGGAAGGAAGTATCTCCTCTCCCCTATCTGACGGAGCCACCTGTAATTCCCGTCATACATTGGGTTGCCACCGTCGCTGACATGATCTCCAAAGAAGAAAGCAGGCTTCTCCAGCTTGATGTGGGTATCCGTTGCGAAGACTGCATCGGTCATGAGCACCCGAGAAGTCCTCTCATTAACATGGACAATCATTTCCCTGCGAACTGGCGACCTGTCAGCAGTCACAGGTATGGTCCTTCGCAGTGCAAAAGTCAGATGGTGGTCGGCACCACCCACGCGGCCAAAATGGTGCATCTTGGCAAGTGAACCTGAAACATGCGGCACTGCAAAAGAAAAAGACACTTGGTCAGATACTTTGCCAAAATAAGGGAAGACGCTAAGTGTTCATAATTCAAAACGCAGCCGAGACATTGGACGCAGGAGTTATCATCCGCGTCCAGACCTGCGAACTTGCACCAAAACGCAGAAGAGATACTGGACGCAGGAATTTTTCGAATCCGCATCCAGACCTGCAAAGCTGCGTTCTACAAACCAAGACTTATGAAAATTCGAAGTACTTGGACTCAAACGCCAGATTCTACAAAATCGGCGGTTGAAGACACAGAACGCAAGGATCAAATCCGCGTTCTGCAAACCAAGACTTGTGAAATTTCAAAATGCTTGGACTCGGACGCCAGCGCCTGATGGCACAAAACGCGGCACAGAATGCATGGATCAAATCCGCGTTCTACAAATCGCGTCCAGAGACCTTCACAATTAGAAATATTCTAAGTGAAGGACCCAGAGTGCAGAGTTCACCAGCGTCGGATCATCAGGCCCGCGCCCCGGTTATCATCTCAAGGACAGCGTCCGAGAATCAAACACGATCTTGTGTTAAAGGTCCTTAGGGTTCTATGAACATGTTTTAATGGCGGAACCCACACCGAAGGTTCATTTTACCTCGGAAAACACCCTCCTGCGCAGAGGAAGCATCTCTCTCAGCCTCGGCGACGGTCGCCCTTGAGGTCGATGCAGTCGGTTTTGTCTTGGGAGCCATTGAAGATCAAGAAATCCGAGCGAGGAGATGAATAGTTGGAGAGAGAAGGAAGTTCTTTTTTTCAGAGAATGCGTTCGTTCGGAGAAGAAGATACATCTCTCTAACTGTTGCCTGTTATAGGCACAGAGATTCGCGAAGATACGCAGCGTTTGGCCCAATAAACGCTGCAGCGAATCGCTGCCTGACGCGTGGAGCCAAATCATTGTTTGAACAGGGAAGATCATGCGTCGCGACCCCGCCACAAGTCAGAAGTTGACACGTGGAGCAGTTCATTTAATGAACCGGGGGATCCGCGCGCCAAAAGGCGAAATCTCGCCGTTTCCCCAGGCCTGCTGGCGGCGTAATCATGACATGGCACAGGCGCGCGCCCCAAAGTACGCGGCTCTTCGGTGGACATGCCCCGTCAGCATCATCATAAATGCACCCAGAAAATCGCGTCTGCATTTCAAGAGATGCGTCTCTCCAAAGTCCGTGTCCCCTCAAACAGGCCAAACATCGCGTCTCGCTAAGAAGTCGCGTCTTTAAAGCAGTCTCTGCTTTTTCAAAAAGGAACCTGCGTCCAGTCTCCTACTTCTGCAAAATCAGTTCAACAGTACACTGACGCAAACAGACAACCAACCACTCCCGGCCAAAAGCGCACCCGTGACAGACTAAAAAGCAATCGGGGAGGTCTAGACTGTGTATCTAGACACTCAACACGATCAACTCTGACGGCTTCAAAGAGTTCAACAGTACACTCACGAAGACCAATTCCAGATAAGATCAAACCCGAAGCATCAACAGTCCAGTCATAAACGCGAACACGGCTAAGATCCAAAGTATTCCGAAATCCGTCCCATTCAACTGCGGAATATCAGAAACTTTGGAGGGGGTTCTGTAGGCTGTCTAAAAATGACTAACAGACCAGCCATTAAGGAAGCAGAGTCTCAAGCTCTAGACGCGAGAAATCGATGCTCGCGTCTCAGCATTAAGACGCGTTGGCTCTACACCCGCGTCTCAACGTTCAGACGCGTCGGCCGAAGCCTGCGTCTCAGCATCAAGACGCGTCGGCCCGAAGCCCGCGTCTCAGCATCAAGGCGCATCGGCCCGACGCCCGCGCCTCAGCATCCAGACGTGAAGGCCCGAAGCCCGCGTCTCAAGGCGCGTTTGGCTCGGCCCGCGTCTCAAACTTCAAGGCGCGTTTGGCCCAACGCCCGCGTCTCAGTTGCAACTGCCCTGATTGTGGAGCCAGTCACCGCGCATGTAGCGGGTAGTGGCCCCTCATTCGGGAGCGTTTTCAGGAGGCACCTTCACCCCCTGAGATCCCTATAAATAGCCTTGTTTGCTATGAAGAGAGGATCGGAGTTTTTGGAGAAGGGAGAGAACTTTGAGAAGATCGAAGCTTGGGCAGAAGATTGGAGTTTTGAAGAGAGAGAGCTTTGAGATAAGGCATCATCAAAATCGATCGAATCCAGGCAGGAGGATCATCAAGAGAGAAGCACGACTCTTCAACGAGCTTACTGAGTACTAGCCGCTCTTCGCCTACCTCCTCTTTGAGAGTTTTGGTAGACGGAGCTGAGTTACTCTTTCTACCGACCGAAGAGAAGACCCCCGACGGTCCAGGACGGTCATCTGGTCAACGGAGAACAAGATTCACTCTCCATCGCCACACGAAGAACCCAGCCTTAAACAAAGGGAAGATTCAGACATCCTCCCTCCCTTGTAACTGGAAAAGAGGGAAGAGTAGTTCTTTTGGTTGTAATCGTTTCGCTTGAATCAAGGAAATCTTTTACAGCTAAAACCACTTTCTCCGACCACCAAATTTCCGGCCCCGTACATGTACGAAAAAGAAAAGTAAAATAGAAACGAAGAAGAAAAAGAAGACTAAATAGAAGTGCATACACAAAAAGAACACTGATTCGATTTCATTACAATCAAAGAAAAGAAATAAGTCTTACACCGGTGTCACTCCAGCTCAAGCTTCAGTCTTGTTCTTCGATGAAAGTCGATCTCCTCTGAATTACATAAATGAAAACTAAAATTACATAAAAAGAAAGACTAAAAACCTAAACTAAGAAATGAAAACTAAGCTAAATCCTAATCTGCATTGGCGTCCATTTTCAGTGCACAATATGGCCTTTTATAGGCAGAAACCCTAACAACCAGAATCCCGGGGAGGTCGGGGGAGTTCACGCTCCCCGTAACTCCCCAGGATTGCCGCAAAAACGCGGCTTTTGCCGCGTTTTTGCGGCAAGGGTGTGGCCAGATGGCCACACCCTGTTGGTGGGTCTGTCCGGGGTCTTCTTCTGGCTTTATCCTTTATTGGTTTTGTCGTTGGAGCTCCGGATTCTGACGAAATGACCTTGGATTTCTTGGCTTTAACCGATCGATTCTGAGAGGATTCTTCTCAACCGGTTTCAACCTCTTGATTTTGCCCTGATTTTATTTGTGCGAATTAACTCTGATTTAATTCAGAATTCTGGTGGGCTTTTGGGCTCATTTCTCTTCATCTCCTTAAGGATTGGGCCTGCAAATAAATTAGACAAATAATTAGGACAATGCAGGCTTTTATTCTAAAATAAGTATGAAAATGGGACATTAAATATGCAACATTAGTGACCAATCAATAATTTACAAGTTTTCTTTTTCAAAACTTTATATTTTTCAAGGAGGTTCTCACAAACAATAGATAACTTCATTTAATGCATCGGCATCCATACTATCAAGATTATCAAATGAAGAGCTAGCACTATCTAGTTGAGTGTCTGAAAGTACCTCAAGGGAGTCATTCCCTTGGACCATGTAGCATCGTTGTTCGGATTCATCCTCACTAGAATCCTTCTCCATTTGGATTTGCAATTGAAGCTCGGAGGAGGTCAACGTATTCCACACTGCAAAGGCGGAATCACAGTTAGAAACTAAGCACAAATATTTTTGTTAAGCGTGCTTCTAAGTGCCTCAAGGGCTTGTGCATTGGCCTCTATGTGCTTGCTATTACCAAGATAGGATTTTGTGGTAACGGCAAGGAAAACATGCAAGCCTAGGGTTTTCAAGTACATGGACATCCTAAATTTCCACATGTCGATGTTGGAAACATCAAACATGGGAGGTGTCAAGCAATCCATGAGTGTGTGTAAACAAGATAAATATGCAAATGCAAATGATAGATTAGCAAAACCAAGATCACACTCCTAGGTGGTTAAACCTAATATCAGGAGAGTAGGCTCTAATACCAATTGTAAGTACACCTAGGTGTACGACTAATCTAATGAACAAAATGCGGAAATTAAAACTAAATTGCAACACACTTAGTGTAACCAACGAGTGTAGCCGAATTCTCGATGAAGGGCTCTGGACTAACTCCTCTTGATTCCTCTGAATAAGAGTTGAGATGCTATATAAAGCTCTCGTGGTTTAAACACAAGTGAGGCACACACAAACAACACAAGCGTATATATATGATATGGCAATATGATGCAATGCTCAAAGTAATAGAGAGAGTTACAGTCAATGGATCAAACGCAAACATGCGGATATGTTTCGAGGTTCGAGCACACAGCTCTACGTCCCCGCTTTCACACAGAAGGATTTTCACTAACTTGTCCACACAGGACTCCCACACAGGGAACCTCCACTGAGGATTTGGGGCAATACAATAACGGGGAGTACACAACTCCTCTCTCAACCGAATACAACCTCTCACTAGAGGCAATGCACAACCTGAAAAACACCTAGAGGGGGGGTGAATAGGTGTAATTGCTAATCTAACAATCCTTTTAAAATTAAGATGGATGAATGATGCAACGATCTCTCAAAACAAGACTAAGAGCCGAATACCCCATGAGAGGTTCTGAACTCCTTCCTCCCAATTCCCCTTGAATGGTTAGAGGTGCGCAATGCAACCTTGTTGTATGAGAATTGATCGAACAAAGATTGATTAATATGCAATGATGAAATGCACACAAGATATATCACAAGTAATAGCACAAGGAAAGAAAACTAGATCTCAAGCAAGTAATAGAAAGCAATAGAGTGCAAGAGAAATTTAAAGCAAAATGGACACAAGGCAATCGCAAACACAAGATGTTTGTTTCGAGGTTCGAGCCACCGCTCTACTCCCCGCCTTCACCTCCGTGAAGGGTTTCCACTATCCACCGAGGACGATTACAACGGTCTACCGAAGACCCGAGCACCGAGCTCCACCAAGTACAATAACCTCTACCGAAGAGGTGTCTCCACAAGAACAAGAAGAAGAACAAGTAACCAAAGTGATCACAACAAGATCACTAAACTCTTTACAATGTCTCACTCTTTTACAACTTCCTTATAGAATGAGTAAGGGATTTTTGGCTCTATAAAGTGTAGTGAGAAAAACTCAGTTGTAGATATGATTTTTGCTAGGAAACACAACTGAAAACTAGCTCAAGAAAAAGTTGGAAATGGAGAGCTTAAACACTTTTCTTTTCTCTTTGAAAACTTTGAAAACTTGAGGATTTTCTTGGTGTTTTGCAAGAGACTCTTCTCCTCTATTTATAGGGAGAGAAATAGGTTAAAACTAATTTATTTTAAGTTTATTTGCTCTGAAAAAGTTCTCCAAAACCTCAGAAAAAGATCTGCAAAAACAGATAAAAAACAGATTTCAGAATTGCACAAAAGAGGAAAGAGCCGTTGGCTGTTGCAGGCCTGGCGGTCGACCGGGCCGGTCGACCGCCAGCTCAGCTGGCAAAGAGCCGTTGGCTCGGGTCGACCGTCCTAAAAGACAAAACACAGCTTTCTTCGGGCGGTCGACCGGGGCGGTCGACCTAGAAAACCCGAGAGCAACTGCTTACAGTCGGTCGACCCGAGCGGTCGGCCGACAGACGTGCACGTCCTGATACAGGCTCCGGTCGACCGGGCCGGTCGGCCGGTCTTGCCTGAAACAGAAAAACAGTATTTTTTCTGACTTAGAAAACTTTGTAAAATAGTTTTGGGTTTGAACAAACTTAAGTAACATGCTAGTAGTGTTGGCCCAAGGTTACAATCACCCATGATTAGTGTATTTGATGATTACAAAACATATTAGTTGTTTGTACTAATAACATTTGTTGTTTAAGTGTGTTTCAGATTTCTATTCATTCTAGAAGTCTTCTCTCACAAATACAAGGATTTGGACTCAAGTCAACTCCAATTGGGCTCAAGGAACAAGTGTTGAAGACTATATGAAGAAGCCTATTGAAGATCTTGAAGTCCTTAGAAACATTGTAAGAAATAGAATGTTAAAGTTTGAGTATATGAAATTTGGCTCTAGGATTTGCACACACATTTGTTTCATATATTTCCTATGTTTTGAAAATGGTTATTTCTAAGTTTTATGCCTTAGTTATATATACATGTACCAAAAGCTTTATATCTTGAAAATCTTGTTTAAAACATGTGTATAAACTATTTTCTGCATAATACTTAGCTATATGTATTTTAAAATATTTCTCAAAATTTTTCTAACTCATAAACAGCCCAGTTTTTCTGTTTCAGGCAACTCCGGCCGACCGGCCCGGTCGACCGGCGATGTGTCTGGACATGCACTGTTTGTGCATGTCTGTCGGTCGACCGGACCGGTCGACCGACGGAGAGCAAATTGCTAACAGGTTTTTTCGGTCGACCGGACTGGTCGACCGGAGAAGGAAACTGTGTTTCCTCTTTTGGGACGGTCGACCGGACCGGTCGACCGAGAGCCAACGGCTCTTTGCAGCTGGCCTTGCGGTCGACCGGACCGGTCGACCGCCAGGCCTGCAAAAACCCAACGGCTCTTTCCTCTTTTGTGCAATTCTGAAATCTGTTTTTTATCTGATTTCTTGGCAGACTTTTTCAGCGATTTTCAGGTCTTTTTCAGAGAAAATAAGACCAAAAGAAATTGTTTTTAACCTATTTTTAACCCTATAAATAGAGGAGAAGTCTCTCTTTCATAACTAAGAAAAATCCTCAAGTTTGTGTTGTTTTCAAAAGAGAAGAGAAAAGAGTTTAAGGCTTTCATTCCAATTCTTTTTAAGCTTATTTTTTCAGTTGTGTTTGATTACTAATATCACTCTACAACTGAAGTTTTTCTCACCACACTTCATAGAGCCAAAAATTCAATACTCATTCTATAGTGAAGTTGTAATTAAAGTGAGAGTGTTTGTAAAAGAGTTGAGAAAAAGTGTAGTGATCTTGTTGGTGATCACTTTGTTCTTGTAATCCTTTCTTTGTGGAGCAACCTCTTCGGTAGAGGTCCTTTGTACTCGGTGGAGCTCGGTGCTCGGTCTTCGGTAGACCAAATTGTAAAGGCGTCCTCGGTGGATAGTGGAAACCCTTCACGGAGGTGAAGGCGGGGAGTAGAGCGGTGGCTCGAACCTCGAAACAAATCATTTTGTTTGCGATTGCCTTTGTGTCTAATTCTTGCTTTACTTTTCAATATCTCCTTATTGCTTTCTATTGCATACTTGTGATATTGTTTAAATCTCTTGTGCTACTATTTGCTTGCTTGTAATTCTTGCCATATATCATTGTGTTTGCATCATTCTTCATATCATTCATTTCATACTTGTGTGTGCCAATCCCGTACTCATCCAACAAGAGCTTCACATAGCGCCTCAACCCATATCAAGGGGAATCAAGAGGAGTTTAGTCCAGAGCCTCGCAAGAGGAATTCGGCTACACTTGTGGAATTGTACTAAGTTGAGCCTCACTTGTTTTAGGTTCCGCCTTTAGAGAGTTAAAATTTTTAAGATTAGCAATCACACCTATTCACCCCCCCTCTAGGTGTTTTTCAATTGGTATCAGAGCTTGGACTCTAGGATTTGGCTTAACAACCTTAGAGAAGATCCTAATTTACTAATCATTTCATCCATATTCATATAGTAAAAATGGCTGATGGAATTAAGACCCCTCCTAAGTTTGATGGACTTAACTTTCCCATATGGAAAGTTAAGATGACCGTGTTTTTGCAATCTCTAGGTTGCCGAGTTGCAAAAGCCGTGACTAAGTCCTTTAGTGTACCCCCCGGTGACGAATCCACTTGGTCCGAAATAGAGACTAAGGAATTCGATGCCAATGCCAAAGCTCACTATGCACTTCTACAAGCCCTTAATGATGATGACATTTCTAGGGTTATCCATTGCAAATCCGCATATGAGATTTGGTCACACTTGATAGTCACACATGAGGGGACCTCACAAGTAAAGAAGGCTAAGATTGACCTTCTTCGGTCCCAATATGAAACATTTAGCATGCAAGAAAATGAAACCATAGATGATATGGTTACAAGATTTACCAAGATTACTAATGGACTCTCTTCTTTAGGTGAAGATATCAACAATGATCAAAGAGTAAGGAAGATCATCCGAGCACTTCCTCCTTCATGGGAAGTTAAAGCAACAACCTTGAAGGAACTCAACGACAATGAAGAGATGGAGCTTATAGGTCTCATTGGGAACCTCAAAACCCATGAGATGGAAAGAAAAGCAAGGGAGGATATGGCTCTTTCCAAAAAGAAGACTATCGCCTTCAAGAGTCAAGCTACACACTCCGATGAAGACGATGAAGAAGAAGATGATGAGGAGCTCTCACTCCTTGTTAAGAATGTCCGGAGGATGTACAACAAGGCGAAGTACCAAGGTAGAAGAAGATGGCAAGGAGGCAAAGAAGAAAGAAGGATCACTTGTTTCAATTGCCAAAAGCCCGGACACATTGTTGCGGAGTGTCCGGACAAAGCTAAGCCCTCCACTTCAAAGAAGCCCTACAAGAAGAAGGCTATGAAGGCAACTTGGGATTCGGAGACCGAATCCGAGGAAGAAATAGACACCGCCAACATGTGCTTCATGGCTAATGAAGGCACAAGCAAGGTAACATCTTCCCCTTCTCATGATAATGAACTTTCTATGGATGTGTTAGAAGAGGCTTTTGTTGAGTTGTCACAAAACTATGATTTCTTAAAGAAAAAGTATCTTAAAATGAAAAAGGATAATGAATCTTTAAGTCTTCAAGTTTTTACTCTTACAAAGGAAAAAGATGATTTGGTTTCCACTTTGGCCACTACCAAAAATGATTTTGAAAAATATAAGATTTCTTGCAAAGGTAAGGCCCCACTAATTGATTCTAATGAAGTTTCTATACTTAAGGAAAGATTAGACTCATTAAGTGTTGTTTTGAAAAATTGTGAGTTTAACAAGAAGAAAATTGAGGCTATGTTTCCTAAGAAACAAGCCCCAAAGAAAAATGCTCATGCTCATGTTCATGTTCATGCTACACAACCTAAACAACATGGCAAAACCCCAAAACATGCTCACACTACACATACACATCATGCATTTATGTATGGTAGAGTGTTCTCATGCTCACATTGTGGACGGAAAGGGCACTTAGCCAATTTTTGCTATGATAGATTAAACGTTTCACGTCATAATGTTTGGGTTCGAGGCACTAACTTTGAAGGACCCAAGAAAGTTTGGGTACCAAAATCAACAATTATGTTAAATGATGTAGGTACTTTCCAAAGCCCAACGACGTAGAGGATTGTGGTATCTTGATAGCGGTTGCTCAAGGCACATGACTTGGGACATCAACAACTTTGCAACCCTATCAAGATATCATGAAGGTGGCACCGTCACCTTCGGAGATGACGCCAAGGGTAAAATCATCGGTATTGGTAATGTAAAACTTGGCACCTCTCCTTTAATTAAAAATGTAGTTTTAGTTGATGGCCTCAAGCATAATCTCTTGAGTGTTAGTCAACTTTGTGATAAAGGTTTTGATATTGTTTTTGACAATGTTGCTTGTAAAGTAATTGATAGAACTTCTAATGCTTGTGTATTTTCCGGTTTTCGTGAAAGTAATGTTTATATGATTGATATGTTAAATATGTCTTGTAATATTACTTGTTTGAAAGCCCTCGATGATGACTCTTGGTTGTGGCATAGGAGATTAGGCCATATTTCTTTTGATCACATTTCTAGGTTAAACACAAAGGAAATGGTGAAAGGTATTCCTTGCTTGAATTTTGAAAAGGACCGAGTTTGTGACGCATGTCAATTTGGGAAACAAACTAAGTCTTCTTTCAAGTCAATTAAGGATATCATGACATCACGTCCTTTGGAGTTAATCCATATGGATCTTTTTGGCCCTACACAAACCAAAAGTTTAAGTGGGAATAGATTTGCTTATGTTTTGGTTGATGATTTTTCAAGGTTTACTTGGGTTTTCTTTCTTGAACACAAAAACCAAGCATTTTCGTATTTCCAAACTTTTAAGAAAAGAGTTGAAAAAGAAAAAAATGTTTCGATTTTGAGAATAAGAAGTGATAGAGGAGGTGAATTCATTAACCAACCCTTTACCACTTTTTGTGATGAACATGGAATAAAGCATGAACTATCTTGTCCTAGAACTCCACAACAAAATGGAGTAGTTGAACGGAAAAATAGAACATTACAAGAGATGGCTAGGACAATGCTTAGTGAATACGGTCTACCACATTATTTGTGGGCCGAGGCCGTTAATACATCATGCTATATATCAAATTGTGTTTTCTTATGTAAAAATACTACTAAAACTTCTTTTGAAATGTATTTTTCTAGAAAACCTAATGTTTCCTATTTTAAAGTTTTTGGTTGCAAATGTTTTGTTTTAAATACAAAAGATAATTTAGGAAAGTTTGATACTAGATCTTATGAGGCTATTTTTGTAGGTTATTCAAACACTAGTAAGGCTTATAGAGTTTTTATTAGATCATCATTGACTATTGAAGAGTCTATTCATGTTAAGTTTGAGGAATCTAACAAGTTTGTTAAGAATGTTGTAGAAATAGATGCATTGGATGAAGGTTTGGAGAAAGTGACCTTGGAGGATGCTTCTACTATGGGAGACAAACCAAAGGATGATGAAGGAAGCAAAGCTAAAGTGGAAGAGGCACAAGGAAATGAAAATCAAACACATGAGGTGGAGCCTACTCAACCACTACCAAAGGATTGGAGATACAATCCACATCATCCCAAGGACCTCGTCATAGGTGAAGTATCAAAAGGGGTAACCACTCGCTCTAGACTTCATGACTATTGTGGTAACTATGCATTCATTTCTCATATTGAACCCAAAAATGTCCTCGAAGCCGAGGCCGATTCATATTGGTTGCTAGCCATGCAAGAGGAGCTCAATCAATTTGAGCGCAACCAAGTTTGGCACCTTGTTCCTAGGCCCCACGATAGACCAACAATTGGTACTAAGTGGATCTTTAAGAACAAGTTGGATGAATCGGGTAATGTAGTTAGAAACAAGGCTAGGTTAGTTGCCCAAGGTTACACTCAAATCGAAGGGATCGATTTTGAAGAAACCTTTGCACCCGTAGCACGGCTTGAAGCCATACGGATGACACTAGCATTTGCCTCATATAAAGATTTCAAATTATTTCAAATGGATGTTAAAAGTGCTTTTCTAAACGGTTTTATTGAAGAGGAGGTGTATGTTGAACAACCCCCCGGGTTTGTTGATCCTACACATCCGGATTTTATTTTTAAATTAGATAAAGCTCTTTATGGTTTAAAACAAGCCCCTAGGGCTTGGTATGAAAGACTTTCTTCATTTTTGACTTCAAATGGTTTTAAGAAAGGTAAAATTGATACAACTTTGTTTACAAAACATGTAGAAAAAGATATTCTTATTGTGCAAATTTATGTGGATGATATTATTTTTGGTTCTACTAATGAATCTCTTTGCCAAGCTTTTGAATCATGCATGAAGGATGAATTCGAAATGTCTATGATGGGGGAACTCAACTATTTCCTTGGACTCCAAATCAAGCAAAAGAAGGATGGGATCTTCATCAATCAAGCCAAGTACACAAAGGAACTAATCAAAAGGTTTGGGCTTGAAGGATCGAAAGTAAGCAAAACTCCCATGGCAACAACTACAAAGCTTGACAAGGATGAACAAGGTAAAAGTGTAGACATTAAATTATATCGTAGCATGATTGGTAATTTGCTTTATTTGACGGCTAGTAGGCCGGATATTATGTTTTCCGTTTGTCTTTGTGCACGTTTTCAATCTTGTCCTAAAGAATCTCACATAATTGCGGTTAAACGCATAATTAGATACCTTAAGGGCACTATTGAAATGGGTTTGTGGTATCCTAAAACCGGATTATTTGAAATGAAGAGTTTTTCGGATGCCGACTATGCGGGTTGTAGGGTAGATAGGAAGAGCACAAGTGGAACATGTCAATTCTTAGGTAATTGTCTTGTATCTTGGTCTTCCAAAAAGTAAAATTCGGTAGCCCTATCAACCGCCGAGGCGGAGTATGTTGCAGCCGGAGCTTGTTGTGCACAAGTTCTTTGGATGAAACATACTCTCCTTGACTATGATTTACACTTTGATCATGTTAAAATATTTTGTGATAATACTAGTACTATTCACATGACAAAGAATGCAAATCAACATAGTAAAACCAAACACATTGACATTAGGTATCACTTTCTTAGAGATCATTATGAGAAAGGTGATATTGATATTGATTATGTTTCTACCGATTTTCAACTTGCCGATATTTTTACTAAACCATTAGACTATGCTAGATTTTCATTTATTTGTGGTGAGTTGAATGTTTGCATTATGGATTCCTAAAAATAAATTTTTTTTCTCAATTGGTATTTTAACCCTTTTTGATGTATGACAAAAAGGGGGAGAATAAGTTTAGTTTGATATTTAGTTTTGATATTATTTGAGTTTTATTTTATGAAGAAAAAGAAAGTTTGTTTATAAGAAAGTTTGTGTATTTAAGTTTTGACAAAATTTTTGTACATTGAATGCTTTATGTATTGTGCTTTCAATAGTCCAATTTTTTATACATAGCACTATTTGAGGGGGAGTTTTTCAAACTCTTCCATGTTTATTTAAATAACCTATATGTTTTGTCATCATCAAAAAGGGGGAGATTGTTGGCCCAAGGTTACAATCACCCATGATTAGTGTATTTTGATGATTACAAAACATATTAGTTGTTTGTACTAATAACATTTGTTGTTTAAGTGTGTTTTAGATTTCTATTCATTCTAGAAGTCTTCTCTCACAAATACAAGGATTTGGACTCAAGTCAACTCCAATTGGGCTCAAGGAACAAGTGTTGAAGACTATATGAAGAAGCCTATTGAAGATCTTGAAGTCCTTAGAAACATTGTAAGAAATAGAATGTTAAAGTTTGAGTATATGAAATTTGGCTCTAGGATTTGCACACACATTTGTTTCATATATTTCCTATGTTTTGAAAATGGTTATTTCTAAGTTTTATGCCTTAGTTTATATATACATGTACCAAAAGCTTTATATCTTGAAAATCTTGTTTAAAACATGTGTATAAACTATTTTCTGCATAATACTTAGCTATATGTATTTTTAAAATATTTCTCAAAATTTTTCTAACTCATAAACAGCCCAGTTTTTCTGTTTCAGGCAACTCCGGCCGACCGGCCCGGTCGACCGGCGATGTGTCTGGACATGCACTGTTTGTGCATGTCTGTCGGTCGACCGGACCGGTCGACCGACGGAGAGCAAATTGCTCATAGGTTTTTTCGGTCGACCAGACTGGTCGACCGGAAGAAGGAAACTGTGTTTCCTCTTTGGGACGGTCGACCGGACCGGTCGACCGAGAGCCAACGGCTCTTTGCAGCTGGCCTTGCGGTCGACCGGACCGGTCGACCGCCAGGCCTGCAAAAACCCAACGGCTCTTTCCTCTTTTGTGCAATTCTGAAATCTGTTTTTTATCTGATTTCTTGGCAGACTTTTTCAGCGATTTTCAGGTCTTTTTCAGAGAAAATAAGACCAAAAGAAATTGTTTTTAACCTATTTTTAACCCTATAAATAGAGGAGAAGTCTCTCTTTCATAACTAAGAAAAATCCTCAAGTTTGTGTTATTTTCAAAAGTGAAAAGAAAAGAGTTTAAGGCTTTCATTCCAATTTTTTGAGCTTGTTTTTTCAGTTGTGTTTGATTACTAATATCACTCTACAACTGAAGTTTTTCTCACCACACTTCATAGAGCCAAAAATTCAATACTCATTCTATAGTGAAGTTGTAATTAAAGTGAGAGTGTTTGTAAAAGAGTTGAGAAAAAGTGTAGTGATCTTGTTGGTGATCACTTTGTTCTTGTAATCCTTTCCTTGTGGAGCAACCTCTTCGGTAGAGGTCCTTTGTACTCGGTGGAGCTCGGTGCTCGGTCTTCGGTAGACCAAATTGTAAAGGCGTCCTCGGTGGATAGTGGAAACCCTTCACGGAGGTGAAGGCGGGGAGTAGAGCGGTGGCTCGAACCTCGAAACAAATCACTTTGTTTGCGATTGCCTTTGTGTCTAATTCTTGCTTTACTTTTCAATATCTCCTTATTGCTTTCTATTGCATACTTGTGATATTGTTTAAATCTCTTGTGCTACTATTTGCTTGCTTGTAATTCTTGCCATATATCATTGTGTTTGCATCATTCTTCATATCATTCATTTCATACTTGTGTGTGCCAATCCCGTACTCATCCAACAAGAGCTTCACATAGCGCCTCAACCCATATCAAGGGGAATCAAGAGGAGTTTAGTCCAGAGCCTCGCAAGAGGAATTCGGCTACACTTGTTGAATTGTACTAAGTTGAGCCTCACTTGTTTTAGGTTCCGCCTTTAGAGAGTTAAATTTTTAAGATTAGCAATCACACCTATTCACCCCCCTCTAGGTGTTTTTCAAGTAGGAGTATATAAACATGATCTAAACATGATATTTATTTTGTAAAACTTAGGGTCATGTAATATATCTACTAAGGCATGAAACCAAATTTAAAACATGAAAACTTAAATACAAGACTCACATTTTAACAAAACCAAATTGTGTATGTGTATCCTAGAGCCAATATCCAACACTCAAACTTTAACATTCTATTCTTACAATGATTCTAAAGACTTCAAGTTCTTCAAGAGGGCTTTCACCATATGATCTTCAAAACTTGATTCTTGAGCCCAAATTGAGTTGACTTGAGTCCAAAGCACCTTCCTTTAGGGAAGAATCCTTCTAGTTGAGTTAGAATCCTGAAACACACTTAAACAATAAACAATATTAGTACAAATAACTAATATGTTTTGTAATCATCAAAACACACTAAAAACGGGTGATTGTAACCTTGGGCCAACAATCTCCCCCTTTTTGATGATGACAAAACATATAAGTTATTTATGTTGGAACCTAACAAGTTCAAGATGTTGAAGCCTCTCAAATTGCAAGATTTTGATGATGGACAAACACTTCTACCTCATGATGATTGCTATACCTCAGATGAAGATTATTGAAGATTTTGGGTGATTTTTGAAAAGTTGTTGTGTAACTTAGAAAAATATGAAAAGCCTTGATAACTTACACAAAAATCCTTTCCTAGTCGACTTGCCCTATTGATATAGTCGACTAACCCAACTTAGTCGACTTGCCAAAAACCTCTAGTCGACTAGTCCATTCCAAAACCAAAATCCTAACTCTCTGTTTGGACTCTGAATGCAAATTAGTCGACTTGACTTTCCTACCTAGTCGACTAACAGATACTCTAGTCGACTAACCCAGTTTTCAAGTCGACTGATATTAGATACAAAAATTATCCAACTCTCTGTTTCTTTCTGAATCAAAACTTAGTCGACTACACCAAATTCCTAAGTCGACTAACAAAGTTTATAGTCGACCAACAGACATTTCTAGTCGACTATATTCAGTTATCCAGAAACCAATTTTTCCAACAGACATATCCCTAGTCGACTAATCTCTAAACCTAGTCGACTAATAGTTGAAGTTTTTCCTAGGCTAGTCGACTATCTCAGTATCCTAGTCGACTATAGGCAGTTTCTGACTGTTGGACAGTTTCTCTTATCTGATCCATTTGACAACGTTTTCCAACGTTTAAAATGTCTGAATTGGTTCCATAACTACCCTAACTGACCCTAGTCTACATCTATAAATAGGGAAGTTATTCCTAAGGCCAATTACCAATTCATTCCATCAGTTTTCCAAAAGAAAATTTCCAGAAACCTGAAAACTGAATCTCCAACTTCAGTTCTTCACCAAAAGCCATTTCCCTTAGTGAAGGATTCTGAAGTTCAACTTTCCTATACTGAACCTTGTCCACTACACATTCTGTATCAAGGCTATAGGAAATCATTGTATTCATTTCAAAGAAGATTTTGTACAAGGCGTCTTCTTGGAAGTAGAAGAAAGTTGTACAAGGCGTGTTCTCTTGGTGGAAGAGAAGTTGTGCACATTTGGCAAAGGGTGTTTGTCAAGTGGTGTACAAGGCATTTGTTGTGGGTGTACACAAGTAAAGAAAGGGAAAATCTCAAGCATTTTGCTTGGGGACTGGATGTAGGTCACAAGGACCGAACCAGGATAAATCTCCGGTGTTTGCGTTTGTATTTTCTGTGTTAATCTTGTGATTACTTTAATTTCCTGCAAGTAGTTTGTTTAATTTTTTTATAAACACTATTCACCCCCCCTCTAGTGTTGTGTTGCTTTGATTATAGATCCTACATTTGGTATCAGAGCAGGTTCAAGGCAACAACCATACAAGGATGACAACGGAGTTCACATCATCCCAATTCAAAGAGGGGCATTCTACACAACGACCACCGCTATTTGACGGAACCAATTACAATTATTGGAAGTGTAGAATGAAGATCTACTTGCAGTCGATCAACTACGATCTTTGGAACATCGTAGAAGCAGCGTACACCAAGCCTACAACCAACTACGACGCTTGGAATGAAGATCAAAAGAAGAATGCAAATCTTGATGCCAAGGCGATGAACGCTCTATTTTGTGCCTTAACCAAAGAAGAGTTCAATCGTGTGTCAACATCCACTTCTGCACATCAAATTTGGCATACACTTCAGGTAACACACGAAGGTACGAATAAAGTTAAAGAATCTAAAATTTCTGTTCTTGTACACAGATTTGAATTGTTCAAGATGAAGGAGAATGAAACCATATCCGAAATGGTTACAAGATTCACCGACATCACCAATACTCTTGCATCCCTTGGAAAGGACTACACTCAAGTTGAAAGAGTCCGTAAGATTCTTCGAGCACTCACACCGGAATGGGAGAAGAAGACAACCGCAATTGAAGAGGCGAACGATCTCTCCACTATGACATTAGAAAACCTAATCGGTAATCTAATGGCATATGAAGTGCAAATAGAAGAAAGAAAGAAGGACGAACAACAACATCAATCCAAGAAGAAAGTTCTTGCCTTCCATGCAACTTCAGATACGGACAATTCGGATGAAGATGAAGAAGAAATGGCCATGCTTTCAAGAAAGTTCAAAAGGTTCTTAAAACAAGGTAAGTTTAATAAGAATAAAGATACTAACGATACTCCTACTTGTTTTAAGTGTAACAAACCAGGCCACATGAAGAAGGATTGTCCATTGATGAAATCAAAAGGACACTTCAAGACTTTCAACAAGTTCAACAAGTTCAACAAGAAGAAGAAAGCCTTTCAAGCAACATGGGATGATAGCGACTCATCTTCCTCGGACGAAGAAGAAGCAACGGAAACCGCCAATATCTGCTTCATGGCCCAAGAAGATGAGGTACAAGATTATGATGATTTATTAGAAGCCTTTAATGAACTTTATAATAGTTTCAAAACTGAAAAAGATTAGAAATAAAGTTTTAATAAAGGAAAATGAAAAACTCATTAATGATAATGCAAATCTTGTTTCTCAAACATCATCTTTAAGTTCTCAAAAAGAAGATTTTGAAAAAGTGATTGCATGTTTAAAAAGAGATAATGAAGTTTTCTTAAAAGAAAATTCTTTACTTAAAAAGGAAACTATTTCTTTAAATTCTAGAATTTCTATTTTAGATAAAGACATGATTGTTTTCAAAATTAAGTATGAAGATCTTTTGAAAAATGTAACAAAGTTTAATAAAGGAAAAGAGAATTTAAATATTTTATTATCTTCTCAAAAGATGTCTAACAATCATTTTGGTCTTGGTTTTTCAAAAGATAAGATGTATAAACCTACTCATGTTGGTATTGGATTTTCAAAAACTAATTTTGTAAAATCTACACATCTTCATAATAATAATTCTTTTGTGAAAAGAAATACTATTTCAAAAAGAATTAGATGCAAATATATATGGGTTCCTAAGAATCTAAATAATGTTGATAAAAATGTTTATATTGCATCCTTTATACATGATGTGTGTAATTCTAAGAATTATGTTTATACTAACAAGTGGAAACCAAATTCCAATTGGATTTGGGTTCCTAAAGACTAATCTTTTTCGGACCCTATCATGATGGGTACCATATATATTGTTTCTATCTTATAGGTACCTAATAAGGAAAAATGGATACTTGATAGTGGGTGTTCCAAACACATGATCGGACATATGCATCTACTGTCTTCCGTTCAAATCAAAAAGGGAGGTACAGTGATCTTTGGAGACAATAACAAAGGAAAAGTTATTGGTACCGGCATAGTTGGTAATATTTCAAAACCTCTTATTGAAAATGTTCTTTTGGTAAGTGGTTTAAAACACAATCTATTAAGTATCAGTCAATTATGTGATAAGGGTTAAAAATAATTTTTGAAAAAGATGCTTGTCTTATTTATGATACTAATATGAAAGATATTTTATTTAAAGGTTTTCGAAACAACAACATTTATGAATTATCAATAACATGCATGTCATCAAATGATAATTTATGTCTTCTTGCTTCAAATAATGATTATTTTTTATGGCATAAAAGATTTGGTCATTTAAATATGAAAACTATTTCTAAGATTTTTAAATTTGATTTAGTTAAAGGTCTTCCAAAAATTGCTTTTAAAAAGGATTATTTTTGTGATTCTTGTCAATTAGGAAAACAAGTTAAATCATATTTTAAATCAAAAGATTTGGTTTCTACAAAAAGACCTTTAGAATTATTGCATTTGGATTTATTTGGTCCTACTCGTGTTTCTTCATTAAACAAGAGTAGATATGTTTTTGTCATTGTTGATGATTACTCACGTTTTTCATGGGTAATTTTCTTAAAAATAAAAATGACACTTTTGATGAATTTGTAAGTTTTTGTAAAAGAATTCAAAATCAAAAGTCTCTAAACATAGTCACTATTCGAAGTGATCATGGAGGAGAATTTGAGAATGAATCTTTTTCAAATTTCTGTAATAAGTATGGTATTACATATAATTTTGCATTTCCTAGAGCATCTCCTCAAAATGGTGTTGTAGAGAGAAAGAATAGGACTTTGCAAGAATGTGCTAGAACTATGCTTATGGATAGTAACTTACCAAAATATTTTTGGGCTGAAGCTATTGCTACTGCTTGTTATGTTTTAAATCGTGTGCTTATTCGACCTTTTTTAAATAAAACATCATATGAATTGTTTCATAATAGGATTCCAAAAGTTTCTTATTTTAAGATTTTTGGATGTAAATGCTTTATCTTAAATACAAAAGATGCTTTAGATAAATTTGATGCTAGATCCAATGAAGGTATTTTTGTTGGATACTCTACTCATAGTAAAGCATACAGAATTTTTAATAAGAAAACATTTACTATTGAAGAATCATTACATGTTAAATTTGATGAATCCTTGACTAAACCTGTTTCTAATACTTCTCCACATGATGATGATCATATCATAGATACTCCTAATGATAATATTGTTATATCTTCTGTTGATACTAACATGTCTAAGGATGAAGATATTCCTACCGAGTTACCGAAAGCCTATGTTGAAGTAAGGAATCATCCACGAGATTTGGTGATTGGAGATATAAATCAAGGTGTTCAAACGAGATCCAAGTTGAACTACATGACACAAATTGCCTTCATTTCACTCATTGAACCGAAGAATATCAACGAAGCATGTGCGGATGATTTTTGGATAATTGCCATGCAAGAAGAGTTGAACCAATTTGTAAGAAATGATGTTGGGATCTTGTACCACGTCCTAATGATCATCCTGTCATCGGTACCAGATGGGTCTTTAAGAACAAACTCGATGAATCCGGTGAAGTCATTAAGAACAAGGCAAGGTTAGTAGCACAAGGGTACAATCAAGAAGAAGGTATTGATTTTGATAAAACTTATGCACCAGTAGCAAGACTTGAATCTATTCGTATATTACTTGCTTTCTCATGTTTTTTAAATTTCAAACTTTATCAAATGGATGTTAAAAGTGCTTTTTTAAATGGAATTATTAAGGAAACTGTTTATGTTGAACAACCACCAGGTTTTGAACATGAAAAATTTTCAAACCATGTTTTTAAACTTAAAAAAGCTTTATATGGTTTAAAGCAAGCACCCCGTGCTTGGTATGATAGATTAAAAAGTTTTCTTTTAAATTCTGATTTTAAAATGGGAAGAGCAGATACTACTCTTTTTATTAAATATGTTAATAAAGATATCTTAATTATTCAGATTTATGTTGATGATATCTTATTTGGTTCTACTAACGATAATCTTTGTCAAGAATTTTCTAAGACCATGCAGAGTGAATTTGAGATGAGCCATATGGGCGAACTTACTTACTTCCTCGGTCTACAAATAAAGCAAATGAAGGATGGAATCTTCATTTCCCAATGCAAATACGCTAAGGAACTTCTAAAGCGATTTGGCATGGAAAATTCTGGTCATAAGAATACTCCCATGAGTACGACTACTTTTTTGGACAAAGATGAAAATGGTAAGAATGTCGATCAGAAACTCTATCGAGGTATGATTGGCTCTTTACTTTATATTACTTCAAGTAGACCTGATATTATGTTTAGCGTATGCTTATGTGCTAGGTATCAGTCAAATCCTAAGGAATCACATATTAAAGCAGTGAAAAGGATCTTTAGATATTTAAATAACACAATCAACTATGGTTTATTTTATCCAAAATCATGCACATTTGATTTATTATCATATAGTGATGCTGATTTTGCTGGTTGTAAATCTGATCGGAAGAGTACTAGTGGTACTTGTCACTTTTTGGGACATTCACTAGTATCATGGTTCAGTAAAAAACAAAATTCTGTGTCATTATCAACAACTGAGGCAGAATATATTGCTGCTAGTGTTGCATGTGCACAAATTATATGGATGAAACAAACCTTACTTGATTATGGCATGACTATCACAAACTCACCTATTATGTGTGATAATACCAGTGCTATTAATTTATCTAAAAATCCTGTTCATCATTCACGTACCAAACATATTGATATTAGACATCATTTTTTACGTGATCATGCTTTAAAAGGTGACATTTCATTAAATTTTATATCAACTGATAATCAAGTTGCTGATATATTCACAAAACCTCTGAAAGAAGATACTTTTATTAAATTTAGAAGAGATTTGGGTATTTGTAATTTTTCAGATTTTTAAACATTTTTTTTAGATTTTTTCAAAGGCAGTTTTTACAAAAGTTAGTCGACTTACAACTTTTATTAGTCGACTTATACAAGCCTTAGTCGACTTGAAATTTTACCTAGTCGACTCCTGTGAGAAACAGAAACTTCACTTTCTGATTTGTCAAAAGTTAGTCGACTATAGTAAATTACTAGTCGACTAGTCCTATTATTAGTCGATTAATCTTGTCCTGTAAGTCGACTAAAACTGTGACTTTTTGTTTTCTGTTTTCGGATTTCCACTTCAAACCCGACCCGATTTCTTTAAGTTAAGGATCCGTTTACACTCTCTTTTAAATCTTAACCACTCATCTCTTTCCAGAATTGATCCTCACCCTTGGTTCTTTTCTTTACCTCACCCAAACCCTAGGTTTCTTTCATTTTCTCCTTTCCAGCCGATTCTTCAGTCGACCAGAAGCTAGGGCACAGACAACCTGCAGCAGCCTTCCACAGTTCAAATTCCTTCAAATTTCTCCACAGTTCTTGGTATCTTGGTATAATCTTTCATCTCTCAGTCATTCCCATACGTATCTACTGTCTACTTGATTCAATTTAGTTTTTCACCATGTCAAAATCAAAGAAAACTAAATTTACCCCTTCATCATCATCTTCCATTGTTGACTTTAAGAAATTCCTTAAGAATCCAAGTCTAGAAGAGGATTACCATAGATTATCATCTCTAGACATCATTCCAGGGAGATTTATCAAGTATGATGATTTTTATCAATATGATATCATGTCATTTTTGAGAAATTGTGGATTGTATAATATGTTTTCCACTGAATTTAAACAAGCATATTATCCCTTCCTCATTTATCTGTTCTACACTAACTTATCATATGAAGATAATGAGGATGCTATACATCTTTACTCCTATGTTAAAGGTGTCCACATAAAGCTTTCCATAAAATCTATTGGTCGTATCCTATCAATTCCTTTTACCGGCCTCTCACTTGATGAAATTGTTATGGATGATGAGGATGTCTTAAGTCAAATCTTTCTACCTGGCCAAAGATTGCCAATGACCAATAATAAACTCAAACCTATTCCCCGTCTTATTGGTAGAATCCTCTCATATAATATCTGTCCCAAAACTGGTAGTTACAATTACTACTCCAGGGAATTATCCTCTTGTGTCTATGCTATTATGGCTGGACTCGAGGTCAATTGGGCTAAGATCATCTTTGATACTATGGTCAAGTATCATTTTTCATTCCTTCCTTTTGGCGCCTTTTTGACACCTATTTTTCGGAAATATCATGTTGATCTAGCTTCCGAAACTAGTGTTGTTAAAATCTTTGAATTGTTTGATAGTGCCGCCATACACCACATGAAACTGTCTGATCCTCCTCCACAACATTCCTCTTCACCTCCACATAGTCCTCCTCAAGGTCCATCTTCCTCTTCACAACCTCCTTTCACTGATCCACCTCCAACTCAACCACCTCCATATGCTGATGCATTCTACAATTCCATGTCTGCTCAGATTGCATCTATTCAAACTCAATAACAAGCTTTGCAAGATTCTCAGTCTCAAATTCTTGAGAATCAATCTTTGTTGATGACTCGGATGGATTCCTTTGAATCTACTCAAGCGGCGATTCTGAGTCTTCTCAAGATCCATTTCCCGCCACCTCCTCCTCCCAGATCCGAGCATTGAAGATATTGGAGTTGGTGTTTCTTTATGTTTTTGCTTTTGAAACTCTTCTGTATTTTCTGTTCTTTGTTTAAAGACTATGTCAGTTTTCTTGTTTAAAGACTATGTATTTTCTCTTTTTGTTAATGACAAAGGGGGAGAATTAGTGTTATGTGATATGTGTATCTGGTTATCTGTTATGTGCTCTGTGTATCCATGATATCTGTGTATCCATGTTATATGTTTCTATGTGTTATGTTAATGTTCTGTTAGCTTTGTTGGCTAACTGGTTATGTTCTGAAAATTCCAATCTGAAAATTCTGCATGTTATGTGTTGTGCAACTTTGTGACAAAATCAAAGTTATTTGACATATATATGTTATGGATACTAACATATGACCATGCAGGTGCAACTTAACATTTTCTGCAAGGGCAATATATTTTTTATAACCTAGTTACTGCAGGGGAGTTTTGTTGTAGGGGGAGTCATCATAAACATATGTTGTCATCATCAAAAAGGGGGAGAATGTTGGAACCTAACAAGTTCAAGATGTTGAAGCCTCTCAAATTGCAAGATTTTGATGATGGACAAACACTTCTACCTCATGATGATTGCTCTACCTCAGATGAAGATTATTGAAGATTTTGGGTGATTTTTGGAAAGTTGTTGTGTAACTTAGAAAAATATGAAAAGCCTTGATAACTTACACAAAAATCCTTTCCTAGTCGACTTGCCCTATTGATATAGTCGACTAACCCAACTTAGTCGACTTGCCAAAAACCTCTAGTCGACTAGTCCATTCCAAAACCAAAATCCTAACTCTCTGTTTGGACTCTGAATGCAAATTAGTCGATTTGACTTTCCTACCTAGTCGACTAACAGATACTCTAGTCGACTAACCCAGTTTTCAAGTCGACTAATATTAGATACAAAAATTATCCAACTCTCTGTTTCTTTCTGAATCAAAACTTAGTCGACTACACCAAATTCCTAAGTCGACTAACAAAGTTTATAGTCGACCAACAGACATTTCTAGTCGACTATATTCAGTTATCCAGAAACCAATTTTTCCAACAGACATATCCCTAGTCGACTAATCTCTAAACCTAGTCGACTAATAGTTGAAGTTTTGCCTAGGCTAGTCGACTATCTCAGTATCCTAGTCGACTATAGGCAGTTTCTGACTGTTGGACAGTTTCTCTTATCTGATCCATTTGACAACGTTTTCCAACGTTTAAAATGTCTGAATTGGTTCCATAACTACCCTAACTGACCCTAGTCTACATCTATAAATAGGGAAGTTATTCCTAAGGCCAATTACCAATTCATTCCATCAGTTTTCCAAAAGAAAATTTCCAGAAACCTGAAAACTGAATCTCCAACTTCAGTTCTTCACCAAAAGCCATTTCCCTTAGTGAAGGATTCTGAAGTTCAACTTTCCTATACTGAACCTTGTCCACTACACATTCTGTATCAAGGCTATAGGAAATCATTGTATTCATTTCAAAGAGGATTTTGTACAAGGCGTCTTCTTGGAAGTAGAAGAAAGTTGTACAAGGCGTGTTCTCTTGGTGGAAGAGAAGTTGTGCACATTTGGCAAAGGGTGTTTGTCAAGTGGTGTACAAGGCATTTGTTGTGGGTGTACACAAGTAAAGAAAGGGAAAATCTCAAGCATTTTGCTTGGGGACTGGATGTAGGTCACAAGGACCGAACCAGGATAAATCTCCGGTGTTTGCGTTTGTATTTTCTGTGTTAATCTTGTGATTACTTTAATTTCCTGCAAGTAGTTTGTTTAATTTTTTTATAAACACTATTCACCCCCCCTTCTAGTGTTGTGTTGCTTTGATTATAGATCCTACAATTTAAACAAGAATGGAAGAAGAGCTTGGAAAGCTCCCCCTCAAACAATGCTATGTATAAAGAATGTCAATGAGAAGTAAGAATCATAAAGCATTGAAAACAGAAATAAACACTAAACAATCAAACTTATCCTTTTTCTCCCCCTTTTTGTCATACATCAAAAAGGGTTAAACAAAACAAAAAAGAAATTTTTCTTTAAGAATCCATAATGCAAGCATTCAACTCACCACAAATAAAAGAGAATCTAGCATAATCTAAGGGTTTAGTAAAAATATCGGCAAGTTGAAAATCGGTAGAAATATAATCAATATCAATATCACCTTTCTCATAATGATCTCTAAGAAAGTGATACCTAATGTCAATGTGTTTGGTTTTACTATGTTGATTTGCATTCTTTGTCATGTGAATAGTACTAGTATTATCACAAAATATTTTAACATGATCAAAGTGTAAATCATAGTCGAGGAGAGTATGTTTCATCCAAAGAACTTGTGCACAACAAGCTCCGGCTGCAACATACTCCGCCTCGGCGGTTGAAAGGGCTACCGAATTTTGCTTTTTGGAAGACCAAGATACAAGACAATTACCTAGGAATTGACATGTTCCACTTGTGCTCTTCCTATCTACCCTACAACCCGCATAGTCGGCATCCGAAAAACTCATCATTGAAAATTGGCCGGTTTTCGGATACCACAAACCCATTTCAATAGTGCCCTTAAGGTATCTAATTATGCGTTTAACCGCAATTATATGAGACTCTTTAGGACAAGATTGAAAACGTGCACAAAGACAAACGGAAAACATAATATCCGGCCTACTAGCCGTCAAATACAATAAACTACCAATCATGCTACGATAAAGCTTAATGTCTACACTTTTACCTTGTTCATCCATGTCAAGCTTGGTAGTTGTTGCCATAGGAGTTTTGCTTACTTTAGATCCTTCAAGCCCGAACCTTTTGATTAATTCCTTTGTGTACTTGGCTTGATTGATGAAGATCCCATCCTTCCTTTGCTTGATTTGGAGTCCAAGGAAATAGTTGAGTTCCCCCATCATAGACATTTCAATTCTTCCTTCATGCATGATTCAAAGCTTGGCAAAGAGATTCATTAGTAGAATTAAAAATAATGTCATCAACATAAATTTGCACAATAAGAATATCTTTTTCTACATGTTTTGTAAACAAAGTTGTGTCAAGTTTTCCTTTCTTAAAACCATTTGAAATTAAAAATGAGGAAAGTCTTTCATACCAAGCCCTAGGGGCTTGTTTTAAACCATAAAGAGCTTTATCTAATTTAAACACAAAATCCGGATGTGTAGGATCAACAAACCCGGGGGGTTGTTCAACATACACCTCCTCTTCAATAAAACCATTTAGAAAAGCACTTTTAACATCCATTTGAAACAATTTAAAATCTTTATATGAGGCAAATGCTAGTGTCATCCGTATGGCTTCAAGCCGTGCTACGGGTGCAAAGGTTTCTTCAAAATCGATTCCTTCGATTTGAGTGTAACCTTGGGCAACTAGCCTAGCTTTATTCCTAACAACGTTACCCGATTCATCCAACTTGTTCTTAAAGATCCACTTAGTACCAATTGTTGGTCTATCGTGGGGCCTAGGAACAAGGTGCCAAACTTGGTTGCGCTCAAATTGATTGAGTTCCTCTTGCATAGCTAGCAACCAATATGAATCGGCCTCGGCTTCGAGGACGTTCTTGGGTTCAACATGAGAAATGAATGCATAATGACCACAATAATCATGAAGTTTAGAGCGAGTGGTTACCCCTTTAGATACTTCACCTATGACGAGGTCCTTGGGATGATGAGGATTGTATCTCCAACCCTTTAGAAGTTGTTGAGTAGGCTCCACGTCAATTGATTGAATTTCATGTCCTTGAGCCTCTTCTACTTTAGCTTCACTTCCTTCATCATCCTTTGGCTTGTCTCCCATAGTAGGTGTATCCTCCAAGGTCACTTTCTCCAAGCCTTCATCCAATGCATCTATTTCTACAACATTCTTAACAAACAAGTTAGATTCTTCAAACTTAACATGTATAGATTCCTCAATAGTCAAAGATGATCTATTGAAGATTCTATAAGCTTTACTAGTGTTAGAATAACCAACAAAAATAGCCTCATAAGATCTAGCATCAAATTTTCCTAAATTATCTTTTGTATTTAAAACAAAACATTTGCATCCAAAAACTTTGAAATATGAAACATTTGGTTTCCTAGAAAAGTACATTTCAAAAGAAGTTTTTGAAGTATTTTTACACAAGAAAACACGATTTGATATATAGCATGATGTATTAACGGCCTCGGCCCACAAATAATGTGGTAGACCATATTCACTTAGCATTGTCCTAGCCATCTCTTGTAAAGTTCGATTTTTCCGTTCAACTACTCCATTTTGTTGTGGAGTTCTAGGACAAGAAAGTTCATTCTTAATTCCATGTTCTTCACAAAAAGTGGTAGGTTAATGAACTCACCTCCTCTATCACTTCTTATCCTTAAAATTGAAACATCTTTTTCTTTTTCAACTCTTTTCTTAAAAGATTGGAAATATGAAAATGCTTGATTTTTGTGTTCAAGAAAGAAAACTCAAGTAAATCGTGAAAAGTCATCAACCAAAACAAATGCAAATCTATTCCCACTTAGACTTTTGGTTTGAGTAGGGCCAAATAAATCCATGTGGATTAACTCCAAAGGACGTGATGTCATGATATCCATAATTGATTTGAAAGAAGACTTAGTTTGTTTCCCAAATTGATATGCGTCACAAACTCGGTCCTTTTCAAAATTCAAACAAGGAATACCTTTCACCATTTCCTTTGTGTTTAACCTAGATATATGATCAAATGAAATATGGCCTAATCTTCTATGCCACAACCAAGAGTCGTCATCGAGGGCTTTTAAACAAGTAACATTACAAGACATATTAGACATATCTATCATATAAACATTACTTTCACGAAAACCGAAAAACACACAAGTATTAGAAACTCTATCAATTACTTTACAAACTACATTATCAAAAACAACATCAAAGCCTTTATCACAAAGTTTACTAACACTCAAGAGGTTATGCTTGAGGCCATCAACCAAAACTACATTCTCAATTAAAGGGGATGTGCCGAGTTTTACATTACCAATACCGATGATTTTACCCTTGGCATCATCTCCGAAGGTGACGGTGCCACCTTCATGGTATCTTGATAGGGTTGCAAAGTTGTTGATGTCCCAAGTCATGTGCCTTGAGCAACCACTATCAAGATACCACAATCCTCTACGTCGTTGGGCCTTGGAAGGTACCTACATCATTTAACAAAATTGTTGACTTTGGTACCCAAATTTTCTTGGGTCCTTGAAAGTTAGTTCTTCGAACCCAAACATTATGACAAGATGCACTTAGTCTATCATAGCAAAAATTAGCTAAGTGCCCTTTCCACCCACAATGTGAACATGAGAACACTCTTCCATACATGAATGCATGATGTGTGTGTGAAGTGTGAGCATGTTTTGGGGGTTTGCCACGATGTAAAGGTTGTGTGGTATGAACATGAGCATGAGCATGGTAAACATTTTTCTTAGGGGCTTGTTTCTTAGGAAACATGGCCTCTATCTTCTTCTTATCAAACTCACAATTTTTCAAAACAATTCCTAATGAGTTTATTCTTTCTTTAAGCATGGTAATCTCATTAGAATCAATTTGTGGGGACTTGCCTTTACAAGAAATCTTATATTTGTCAAAATCTTTTTGGGTGGAAACAAGAGTGGAAAGTAATTCATCTTTTTCTTTAGAAAGAGTAAAAAATTGATGATTAAGAGATTCATTTTCCTTTTTCATTTTAAATACTTTTTCTTTAGGAAATCATAATTATGTGATAATTCTACAAAAGCTTCTCCTAGTTCATCCATGGAAAGTTCATCATTAAGAGAAGTGGAAGGGGTTACCTTGCTTGTGCTTTCATTAGCCATGAATCACATGTTGGCGGTGTCGATTTCCTCCTCGGATTCGCTCTCGGAATCCCATGTAGCTTTCATTGCCTTCTTCTTGTAAGGCTTCTTTGAGGTGGAGGGCTTCACTTTATCCGGACATTCCGCCACTATGTGTCCCGGCCTTTGGCAATTGAAACAAATAATCTTTCTTTCTTCTTTGCCTCATTGCCATCTCCTTCTTCCTTGGAATTTAGCCTTGTTATAGATCCTCCGGACGTTCTTCACAAGAAGTGAGAGCTCTTCGTCATCTTCTTCTTCACCGTCTTCGTCGGAGTGTGTGGATTGACTTTGAAGGCTATAGTCTTTTTCTTGGAAGGAGCCATATCTTCCCTTGCCTTTCTTTCCATCTCATGGGTTTTGAGGTTCCCAATGAGACCTATTAGCTCCATCTCCTCCTTGTCATTGAGTTCCTTCAAGGTTGTTGCTTTTACTTCCCATGAAGGAGGAAGAGCCCGGATGATCTTTCTAACTCTTTGATCATTATCAATGCCATCACCTAGAGAAGAAAGTCCATTAATAATCTTAGTAAATTTTGTAACCATATCATCTATGGTTTCATTTTCTTACATGCAAAAGTTTTCATATTGGGACCAAAGAAGGTCTATCTTAGCCCTCTTCACTTGTGAAGTCCCTTCATGTGTAACTAGCAAATGTGTCCAAATTTCATATGCGGACTTGCAATGAATAACTCTAGCTATGCCATCATCATTGAGGGCTTGAAGTAGTGCATAGTGAGCCCTAGCATTGGCATCAAATTCCTTAGTCTCAATTTCGGACCAAGTAGATTCATCACCGGGGGGTGCACTAAAGGGTTTGGTCACGGCCTTTGCAACTCGACTTCCTAGAGATTGCAAGAAAACGGTCATCTTAACCTTCCATATGGGAAAGTTAAGTCCATCAAACTTAGGAGGGGTTTTAATTCCATCGGCCATTTTTAATAAGTGAGAATGAATGAAATGATTAGCAATATTAGGATCTCTCTAAGGTTGTTAAGCCAAGAGCCTAGAGTCCTAGCTCTGATACCAATTGAAAAACACCTAGAGGGGGGGTGAATAGGTGTAATTGCTAATCTAACAATCCTTTTAAAATTAAGATGGATGAATGATGCAACGATCTCTCAAAACAAGACTAAGAGCCGAATACCCCGTGAGAGGTTCGAACTCCTTCCTCCTAATTCCCCTTGAATGGGTTAGAGGTGCGGAATGCAACCTTGTTGTATGAGAATTGATCGAACAAAGAATGAATAATATGCAATGATGAAATGCACACAAGATATACACAAGTAATAGCACAAGGAAAGAAAACTAGATCTCAAGCAAGTAATAGAAAGCAATAGAGTGCAAGAGAAATTTAAAGCAAAATGGACATAAGACAATCGCAAACACAAGATGTTTGTTTCGAGGTTCGAGCCACCGCTCTACTCCCCGCCTTCACCTCCGTGAAGGGTTTCCACTATCCACCGAGGACGATTACAACGGTCTACCGAAGACCCGAGCACCGAGCTCCACCATGTACAATAACCTCTACCGAAGAGGTGTCTCCACAAGAACAAGAAGAATAACAAGTAACAAAAGTGATCACAACAAGATCATTAAACTCTTTACAATGTCTCACTCTTTTACAACTTCCTTATAGAATGAGTAAGGGATTTTTGGCTCTATGAAGTGTAGTGAGAAAAACTCAGTTGTAGAGATGATTTTTGCTAGGGAACACAACTGAAAACTAGCTCAAGAAAGAGTTGGAAATGGAGAGCTTAAACACTTTTCTTTTCTCTTTGAAAACTTTGAAAACTTGAGGATTTTTCTTGGTGTTTTGCAAGAGACTCTTCTCCTCTATTTATAGGGAGAGAAATAGGTTAAAACTAATTTATTTTAAGTTTATTTGCTCTGAAAAAGTTCTCCAAAACCTCAGAAAAAGATCTGCAAAAACAGATAAAAAAACAGATTTCAGAATTGCACAAAAGAGGAAAGAGCCGTTGGGCTGTTGCAGGCCTAGCGGTCGACCGGGCCGGTCGACCGCCAGCTCAGCTGGCAAAGAGCCGTTGGCTCGGGTCGACCGGTCGGGTCGACCGTCCTAAAAGACAAAACACAGCTTTCTTCGGGCGGTCGACCGGGGCGGTCGACCCAGAAAACCCGAGAGCAACTGCTTACAGTCGGTCGACCCGGGCGGTCGGCCGACAGACGTGCACGTCCTGATACAGGCTCCGGTCGACCGGGCCGGTCGACCGGTCTTGCCTGAAACAGAAAAACAGTATTTTTTCTGACTTAGAAAACTTTGTAAAATAGTTTTGGGTTTGAACAAACTTAAGTAACATGCTAGTAGGAGTATATAAACATGATCTAAACATGATATTTATTTTGTAAAACTTAGGGTCATGTAAATATCTACTAAGGCATGAAACCAAATTTAAAACATGAAAACTTAAATACAAGACTCACATTTTAACAAAACCAAATTGTGTATGTGTATCCTAGAGCCAATATCCAACACTCAAACTTTAACATTCTATTCTTACAATGATTCTAAAGACTTCAAGTTCTTCAAGAGGGCTTTCACCATATGATCTTCAAAACTTGATTCTTGAGCCCAAATTGAGTTGACTTGAGTCCAAAGCACCTTCCTTTAGGGAAGAATCCTTCTAGTTGAGTTAGAATCCTGAAACACACTTAAACAATAAACAATATTAGTACAAATAACTAATATGTTTTGTAATCATCAAAACACACTAAAAACGGGTGATTGTAACCTTGGGCCAACACAACCAACACAAAATCACCTCACACAAGAGGGATAAGCACTTAGCCAATACAAATCAATCACCTCACACTTGAGGGATTCCAACACAAACTCCACCTCTCACTAGAGGGAGCTAAACACAATCTCCACCTCTCACTAGAGGGAGCCAACCACCACTCAAATAATCAACCTCTACACAAGAGGGATAATACAAAGTAGGAGGGTTTACAACTTAGTGATCAAAAGACCACAAACCAATTTCTTTTCCCACAAAACAAAGATCCTATGGATAGGATAGAAGATATGGCTCAAGTGTGAGAAAAACACAAGGAATGAAAAATAAATACTCAAAGAAAATTCTTGGGAAAAACTAGAAATAAGGATGAAGAAGATGAACCAAAATACTTTTCCCAAAATCACTTTTCTTTGATTTTCCAAACCTTATAAAAACACCAAATCAAATGTAAACTTTAAAGCTCAAAACTCTTTTGAAACTTGTATAAAAACACTAGAGAGTATAGAAATTTTTGGCTCTTAAAAATCTATACAAAACAGCCCAAAGAACCCCAATATATAGGCTAAGAAAAATCTAGCCGTTGGGGTCCAGTCAGCAGCCTGGACGGCTGTCGGTCGACCGGCCCGGTCGACCGCCAACGATCAAATTTCTGACCGTTGGGGCAGCGGTCGACCGGCCCGGTCGACCGTGGCCTGGAACAGAGAGCAGAGCTCTCTGCCGGTCGACCGACCTGGTCGACCGGGGCTTTCCAGAGAGCAGAAGCTCTCTGGCGGTCGACCGGGTCGGTCGACCGGCCCTCCAGCCAAACTGGCGTGCACGTTCTGTGCACGTCGGTCGACCGACTCGGTCGACCGACTCCTATCTCGGTCGACCAGTCTGGTCGACCGGCAGAAGCCAGAACAGGACTAATAAGGGAATAAAAACTTGGTATTTTGACTTAAATAAAATCCCATAAAATCTCTAAAAATCCACAAAAATAGTTTCTTATATTCTCTTTGAAATCCAAACATGTGTGAAAAAATTCAACACATATTTCAAACTATTTGAACCATTTTTGTGACTTGAAAATTTTATCGAAAACCAAAATCCGTATTTTCCAAAACTTGGATTTTTGAAATGAAAAAACATTTTGTCCAAAACACATCCAAATACAAAAACATGATATTTAAACAACCTGAAGCATGTTGTATATGGATGTATTCCAATATGCATGAAAGGTATTATATCTATGTTTTTGACATTAAATCCAAAAATAAGTTTTGTCAAAATACCAAAACTCCAAACTCATGAAATAGACTATCAAACTAAGTTTGTTTAAATAGTTGAAGTATAGGTGTATATAGAACAAATCTAATACACATTAAACCATGTAAACTTGTTGATTCTATCTATTCATGAAAACCAAGATCGGTTAAACCAAAAACCGAAAACCAAAACATGAAACTTTAAACAAGTGTGTGTTGTGAACTTGAGCTTATCACAGTTGAAAAACACCTAGAGGGGGGGTGAATAGGTGTTAATGCTAATCTAATGATCTTTTTAAATAAGTATGTATGTATGATGCAACGGTCACTCAAAACAAGAAATTGAAGCGAATTCCCCGTGAAGGGCTCTAGAACTTCTCCTCTTTGATTCCTCTAGATTATGAGTTGAGGTGCGTAATTGCTTTCTTGTTGAGATGAGTAAAGACCGAAAAATGCAAGTGAATGAAATGGGAGCAATAAAGAAGTTCAAGCAAGAAGTAACACAAGATAAAATTGTAAAGCAATGAAAAGCAATAAGAAAAACAATCACAAACACAAGGAATTTGTTACGAGGATCGAGCCACCGCTCTACGTCCCCGCCTTCACCACCGTGAAGGATTTTCACTAAATCCACAAAGAAAATTACAAGAGGTCTACACAAGACCGGAGTACCGAACTCCCATCAATCCAACCTCTACACAAGAGGGATCTCAACACAAAGAACTGCAAGTAACAAGGTGATCAAAAAAACCACAAACTTCTCTCTAACAACTCCTTATAGAATGGGAATGATTTTTGGCTCAAGAAGTGTAGTGAGAAAAATTCAGTTGTAAAGAGTAAGAAAAGAGCTTGAAAAAAAACACTGAAAAACTTAAACCAAGAATGCACTTTAGAATTGAGAGCTTTAAAAACTTTTCTTCTCTTTTGAAACACAAAACAATAGGTATTTTTCTTGAATTTAACAAGGGACCAATGCCAACTATTTATAGGGATTTGCCATAAGCAAATCATTATTTAAACTAGGTTAATAGGTTAGGAATTAGCCTCCAAAATTTCAGAGATAGCTTACATAAACATCTCAATCAAATCAGAAAATCAGTTTTCAAAAACTAGCTGTTGGGGCTGTTTGGCGGCTGTCGGTCGACCAGCCCGGTCGACCGACAGTCCATCTGGCAAACTATCCGTTGGACACGGTCGACCGGCCGGTCGACCGGCGTTTAAACAAAAACAGATATTTGTTCTGTCGGTCGACTGGCCCGGTCGACCGACAAAACCAGAGAGCAAGGGTCAGTCAGTCGGTCGACCGGTCCGGTCGACCGGTAGACGTGCACAAATGTGCACGCCAAAGACACAAGGCCCGGTCGACCGGTGCGGTCGACCGATCAGGCCTGAAATAGATGCGGTCGACCGCCCGGTCGACCGTAGGGCCTGAAACAGAATTTTTATAGGAAAAAATTTGAACTTAGAAAAAAATTTAAAATAATTTTGAAAGGCTATATGATTAAGTAGCATGCTATAGGGGTTGGTATACATGATATAAACAAGATGTAAAAATATAAAATATTTTGAGTCATGTATATCAAATAAGACATGCACCTATATCACTTAACCAAAACAAAAGCCGTATTTTGAAAAATGAAAGAGTGTATGTGTTTTCTTGAGCCAACTTATCATAACCTCATTCTTTAATAAACTAATTCTTACAAAGGTTCTAGGTGACTACAAGGTCTTCAAATGGGCTTCTCCATATGCGATGTTGAATAACTTGAGTCCTTGAACCCGAAATGAATCAACTTGAGTCAAAAATACCTTCCTTTTGGGAAGAAGAAATCTTGAATCCTTAGAACCATGCAACACACTTAACCACTAAAATATGATTAGTACAAATAACTATATATGTTTTGTAATCATCAAAACTCAAACACCGGGTGATTGTAACCTTGGGCCAACAATCTCCCCTTTTTGATGATGACGAAACATATGAGTTATTTAACAAAAAAAAAATGGGAAAAATGGGAAAGGAGCTAGGAAGCTCCCCCTCAAAACATGCTATATGTATGAATGGCTATATACATGAATGAATAGTAAAACAAGAACTTGGTATAAAAAGGACATAAGAGTTTAACTCAAAACATAAAGCACATAACTCAAAACTCAAAACTTAAAAACTCAAAACTCAAAACTCAAAATGATAAACTAAACTAACTTTTTCTCCCCCTTTTTGTCATACATCAAAAAGGGTAATTATTGTTAAAAAAAATAAATTTTCAAGATTCCATAACACAAACATTCAATTCTCCACAAATAAAGGAAAATCTATTATAGTCTAGTGGTTTTGTAAAAATATCGGCAAGTTGAAAATCGGTAGAAACATAATCAATGTCAATATCACCTTTCTCATAATGATCTCTAAGAAAGTAATACCGAATTCAATGTGCTTAGTCTTACTATGTTGATTTTCATTTTTAGTCTATGAATGGTACTAGTATTATCACAAAATATTTTAATATGGACAAAATGCAAATCATAGTCAAGGAGAGTATGTTTCATCCAAAGGACTTGTGGACAACAAGCCCCCGCCGCAGCATACTCCGCCTCGGCGGTTGAGAGGGCTACCGAATTTTGCTTCTTGGAAGACCATGAAACAAGACAATTATCGAGAAATTGACATGTTCCACTTGTACTCTTCCTCTACAACCCGCATAGTCAGCATCTGAAAAACTCGTCATGGAAAATTGTCCGGTCTTCGGATACCACAAACCCATTTCAATTGTGCCCTTAAGGTATCTAATAATGCGTTTTACCGCAATCAAATGGGACTCTTTAGGACACGATTGAAATCGAGCACAAAGACATACACAAAACATAATGTCCGGCCTACTAGCCGTTAAATACAACAAGCTACCAATCATGCTACGATAAAGCTTAATGTCCACACTTGTACCTTATTCATCCTTGTCAAGCTTTGTGGTGGTAACCATGGGAGTTTTGCTTGTCTTAGCCCCTTCAAGCCCAAATCTCTTGATAAGTTCCTTCGTGTACTTGGCTTGATTGATGAAAATCCCATCCTTCCTTTGCTTGATTTGGAGACCAAGGAAGTAGTTAAGCTCGCCTATCATAGACATCTCAAATTCCTCCTTCATGCATGATTCAAAAGCTTTGCAAAGATTTTCATTAGTAGAACCAAATATGATATCATCAACATATATTTGAACTATAAGTATATCATTTTCAACATGTTTAGTAAACAAAGTAGTATCTATTTTTCCTTTATTAAAACCATTAGAAATAAGAAATGAAGAAAGTCTTTCATACCAAGCCCTAGGGGCTTGTTTTAAACCATAAAGAGCTTTGTCAAGTTTGAAAACAAAATCTGGATGTGTAGGATCAACAAACCCGGGGGGTTGTTCAACATACACCTCCTCTTCAATAAATCCATTTAAGAAAGCACTTTTTACATCCATTTGAAAAAGTTTAAAATCTTTATAAGAAGCAAATGCAAGTGTCATCCGTATGGCTTCAAGCCGTGCTACGGGTGTAAAGGTTTCCTCAAAATCGATACCTTCGACTTGAGTGTAACCTTAGGCCACTAACCTAGCTTTATTCCTAACAACATTTCCCGACTCATCCAACTTGTTCTTAAAGATTCACTTAGTATCAATTGTTGGTCTATCGTGGGGCCTAGGAACAAGATGCCAAACTTGATTGCGCTCGAATTGATTGAGCTCCTCTAGCATGGCTAGCAACCAATATGAGTCGCCCTCGGCTTCGAGGATGTTCTTTGGTTCAAAGTGAGAAATAAATGCATAGTGCCCACAAAGATCATGAAGTTTAGAACGAGTAGTTACCCCTTTTGATACTTCACCTATAATAAGATCCTTGGGATGATGTTGATTGAATCTCCAATCTTTTGGAAGTGGTTGAGTAGTCTCCACTTCAACTTCTTGAACTTTATTTTCTTCATCACCCTTTGGCATGTCTTCAAGAGTAGGTGAGTCCTTCAAAGAAATTTTCTCCATGTGTTCATCTAGGGAATCTATTTTTACAACATTCTCAACAAACACATTAGATTCCTTAAACTTTACATGTATAGATTCTTCAATAATTAAGGATGACTTATTGAAAACCCTATAAGCTTTACTAGTGCTAGAGTAACCAACAAAAATTGCTTCATAAGACTTTGCATCAAATTTACCTAAATTATCTTTAGTATTCAAAACAAAACATTTACAACCAAAAACTTTAAAGTATGAAACATTTGGCTTTCTAGAAAAATAGATCTCGAAAGATGTTTTAGAAGTGTTTTTGCATAAGAAAACTCTATTTGATATGTAGTAAGATGTGTTAACGGTCTCGGCCCATAGATAATGAGGGAGACCGTACTCATTTATCATTGTCCTAGCCATCTCTTGTAATTTACGATTTTTCCTCTCAACGACTCCATTTTGTTGTGGAGTTATAGGACAAGATAGTTCATGCTTAATTCCATGTTCTTCACAAAAAATGATAAAGGGTTGGTTATTGAATTCACCACCTCTATCACTTCTTATTCTTAAAATAGAAGAATCTTTTTTCGTTTCAACTTTTTTCTTAAAAGGCTTGAAAATATGAAAAGGCTTGATTTTTATGTTCTAAAAGAAAACTCAAGTAAAACGCGAGAAATAATCAACTAAAACAAAAGCAAAACGTTGCCCACTTAGACTTTTGGTTTGAGTAGGACCAAACAAATCCATATGGATCAACTCCAAGGGTCGTGATGTCATGATATCCTCGATTGACTTGAAAGAGGATTTGGTTTGTTTCCCAAGTTGGCACGCATCGCATATGCGGTCCTTTTCAAAGTTCAAGCAAGGAATACCTTTCACCATTTCCTTGTTGTTTAATCTAGATAGATGGTCAAAAGAAATATAGCCTAATCTCTTATGCCACAACCAAGAGTCATCATCTAGGGCTTTCAAACAAGTAACATTGCATAGCATATTAGACATATCAATCATGTATACATTGTTTTCACGAAATCCGAAAAATATACATGCATTGGATTGTCTATCAATAACACTACATGCTAGGTCATCAAAAACAACATTAAAACCTTTATCACAAAGTTAACTAACACTCAAGAGATTATGCTTGAGGCCATCAACCAAAACAATATTTTCTATTAAAGGAGATGTACCAAGTTTAACATTATCAATACCAATGATTTTTCCTTTGGCGTCATCTCCGAAGGTGACGGTGCCACCTTCATGGTATCTTGATAGGGTTGCAAAGTTGTTGATATCCCAAGTCATGTGCCTTGAGCAACCACTATCAAGATACCACAACCCCTTACATCGTTGGGCCTTGGAATGTACCTACATCATTTAACAAATTTGTTGACTTTGATACCTAAACTTTCTTGGGTCCTTGAATGTTAGTATTCCGAACCCAAACATGATTATGCGATGCATTAATCCTATCATAGCAAAATTTAACCAAATGACCTTTACGACCACAATATGTGCATGAAAAAACTTTACCATACATGAATGCATGATGAGTGTGTGGAGTGTGGGCATGTTTAGGGTGCTTAGCATGATGCAAAGGTTGTGATTTATGAACATGAGCATGAATAGCATGTGAATGCTTCTTTGGGACATGTTTCTTAGGAAACATAGCCTCTAGTCTATTTTTATCAAATTCACATTTCTTCAAAACTACTCCTAAGGAATCAATTTTCTCTTTTAGCATTGAAATTTCATTTTCATCAATTTGTGAAAATTTACCTCTGCAAGAAATTTTATAGTTATCAAAATCCTTTTGTGTAGAAGATAGAGTAGAAAACAATTCATCTTTTTCTTTTGTAAGAATGAAAACTTTGTGGTTGAGTGATTCATTTTTCTTTTTCATTTTCAAGTATTTCTTTTTGACAAAATCATAGTTATGAGATAGTTCTTCAAAAGATTCTCCTATTTCATCTATAGATAGTTCACAATCAATGAAAGTATCGGGAGTTACCTTGCTTGTGCTTTTATTTGCCATGAAGCACATATTGGCGGTGTCGACTTCCTCATCGGATTCACTCTCCGAATCCCAAGTAGGCTTTAAAGCTTTCTTTTTGTATGACTTCTTGGAGGTGGAGGGTTTGCCTTTATTTTCCGGACATTCCGCAACAATATGACCCGGCTTCCGGCAATTGAAGCAAATGATTTTCTTCTCTTTTTTACCTTGCCATCTCCTTCTATTTGAAACTTTGCCATGTTGTACATTCTCCGAACGTTCTTTACAAGAAGAGAAAGATCTTCATCCTCCTCTTCTTCTTCATCGTCATCGGAGTAGGTGGAAGAACTCTTGAAGGCAATAGCTTTCTTCTTGGGAGGAGCCATCTTTTCTCTTGCTTTTCTTTCCATCTCATTGGACTTGAGATTCCCAATGAGAACGATAAGCTCCATTTCTTCCTTGTCATTGAGCTCCTTTAAAGTTGTGGCTTTGACTTCCCAAGATGGAGGGGGTGCACGGATGATCTTCCTCACTTTTTGGTCGTTGTCAATGCCGTCACCTAAAGAAGAAAGTCCATTAGTAATCTTTGTAAACTTAGTATTGGCCCAAGGTTACAATAACCCGGTATTTGAGTTTTGATGATTACAAAACATATATAGTTATTTGTACTAATCACATTTTAGTGTTTAAGTATGTTTCAGGGTTCTAAGGATTCAAAATTTCTTCTTCCCTAAAGGAAGGTATTTTTGACTCAAGTTGATTCATTTCGGGTTCAAGGATTCAAGCTATTCAACATCGCATATGAAGAAGCCCATTTGAAGACCTTTTAGTCACCTAGAACCTTTGTAAGAATTAGTTTGTTAAAGAATGAGGTTATGATAAGTTTGCTCAAGAAAACACACACACACTCTTTCATTTTTTCAAAATACGGTTTTCGTTTTGGTTAATTGATTTAGGTGCATGTATTGTTTGATATACATGACTCAAAATATTTTATATTTTTACATCTTATTTATATCATGTATACCAACCCTTATAGCATGGTACTTAATCATATAGCTTTACAAAATTATTTTAAAATTTTTTCTAAGTTCAAATTTTTTTCCTATAAAAAAATACTGTTTCAGGCCTTACGGTCGACCGGGCGGTCGACCGCATCTATTTCAGGCATTATCGGTCGACCGCACCGGTCGACCGGGCCTTGTGTCATTGGCGTGCACGTTTGTACACGTCTGTCGGTCGACCGGACCGGTCGACCGACTGACTGACCCTTGCTCTCGGGTTTTGTCGGTCGACCAGGCCAGTCGACCGAACAGAACAAATATCTGTTTTTGTTTAAACGCCGGTCGACCGACCGGTCGACCGTGTCCAACGGCTAGTTTTGCCAGATGGACTGCCGGTCGACCGACAGCCGCCAAACAGCCCCAACGGCTAGTTTTTGAAAACTGGTTTTCTGATTTGATTGAGATGTTTACGTCAGGTATCTCTAAAATTTTGGAGGCTAATTCCTGACCTATTAACCTAGTTTAAATGATGATTTGCTCATGGCAAATCCCTATAAATAGTTGGCATTGTCCCTTGTTAAATTCAAGAAAAATACCTATTGTTTTTGTTTCAAAAGAGAAGAAAAGTTTTCAAAGCTCTCAATTCTAAAGTGCATTCTTGGTTTAAGTTTTTTAGTGGTTTTTAAGCTCTTTTCATACTCTTTACAATTGAATTTTTCTCACTACACTTCTTGAGCCAAAAATCATTCCCATTCTATAAGGAGTTGTAAGAGAGAAGTTTGTGGTCTTTTTTATCACTTTGTTACTTGTAGTTCTTGGTGTTGAGATCCCTCTTGTGTAGAGGTTGGATTGGTGGGAGTTCGGTACTCCGGTCTTGTGTAGACCTCTTGTAATTTCCTTTGTGGATTTAGTGGAAATCCTTCACGGTGGTGAAGGCGGGGACGTAGAGCGGTGGCTCGAACCTCGTAAGAAATTCCTTGTGTTTGCGATTGGTTTTATTATTGCTTTTCATTGCTTTATATTTCTATCTTGTGATATCTCTTGTTTGTACTTCTTTATTGCTCCCATTTCATTCACTTGCATTTTTCGGTCTTTACTCATCTCAACAAGAAAGCAATTATGCGCCTCAACTCATAATCTAGAGGAATCAAAGAGGAGAAGTTCTAGAGCCCTTCACGGGGAATTCGGCTTCAATTTCTTATTTTGAGTGACCATTTGCATCATACATACATACTTGTTTAAAAAGATCATTAGATTAGCATTAACACCTATTCACCCCCCTAGGTGTTTTTCAATTGGTATCAGAGCTTTGGTCTCTAGGCTCTTAGCTTAACAACCTTAGAGAGATCCTATATTGCTAATCTCTATATTCATTTTTCATCCTCAAACACTAAGTTAAAATGGCCAAAGGAATTAAGACCCCACCCAAGTTTGATGGCCTTAACTTTCCGATATGGAAGGTTAAGATGACCGTGTTTTTGCAATCCTTAGGAAGCCGGGTTGCAAAGCGGTGACCAAACCTTTTAGTGCACCCCTTGGTGATGAGGACACTTGGTCCGATATTGCCACGAAGGAGTTTGACGCTAATGCTAGGGCACACTATGCCTTGCTTTAAGCTCTTAATGACGATGATATTTCTAGAGTCATTCATTGCAAATCCGCACATGAGATTTGGACTCACTTACTTGTCACTCATGAGGGAACTTCACAAGTAAAGAGGGCAAAAATCGACCTTCTTCGTTCCCAATATGAAAATTTTTCTATGCAAGAGAATGAAACCATAGATGATATGGTTACTAAGTTTACAAAGATTACTAATGGACTTTCTTCTTTAGGTGACGGCGTTGACAACGACCAAAGAGTAAGAAAAATCATCCGTGCACTCCCTCCATCTTGGGAAGTCAAAGCCATAACTTTAAAGGAGCTCAATGACAAGGAAGAAATGGAGCTTATCGGTCTCATTGGAATCTCAAGACCCATGAGATGGAAAGAAAAGCAAGAGAAGAGATGACTCCTCCCAAGAAGAAAGCTATTGTCTTCAAGAGTTCTTCCACCTACTCCGACGAGGATGATGAAGAAGAAGATGATGAAGATCTTTCTCTTCTTGTAAAGAACGTTCGGAGAATGTACAACAAGGCAAAGTTCCAAAATAGAAGGAGATGGCAAGGTAAAGAAGAGAAGAAAATCATTTGCTTCAATTGCCGGAAGTCGGGTCATATTGTTGCGGAATGTCCGAAAAACAAAAGCAAACCCTCCACCTCCAAGAAGCCTTACAAAAAGAAAACTTTAAAAGCTACTTGGGATTCGGAGAGTGAATTCGATGAGGAAGTCGACACCGCCAACATGTGCTTCATGGCAAATGAAAGCACAAGCAAGGTAACTCCCGATACTTCCATTGATTGTGAACTATCTCTAGATGAACTAGGAGAAGCTTTTGAAGAACTATCTCATAACTATGATTTTCTCAAAAAGAAATACTTAAAAATGAAAAAGGAAAATGAATCACTCAACCACAATGTTTTCATTCTTACAAAAGAAAAAGATGAATTGTTTTCTACTCTATCTTCTACACACAAGGATTTTGATAACTATAAAATTTCTTGTAAAGGTAAAATTTCACAAATTGATGAAAATGAAATTTCCATGCTAAAAGAGAAAATTGATTCATTAGGAGTAGTTTTGAAGAAATGTGAATTTGATAAAAATAGACTAGAGGCTATGTTTCCTAAGAAACATGTCCCAAAGAAACATTCACATGCTATTCATGCTCATGTTCATAAATCACAACCTTTACATCATGCTAAGCACCATAAACATGCCCACACTCCACACACTCATCATGCATTCATGTATGGTAAAGTTTTTTCATGCACATATTGTGGCCGTAAAGGTCATTTGGTTAAATTTTGCTATGATAGGATTAATGCATCGCATAATCATGTTTGGGTTCGGAATACTAACATTCAAGGACCTAAGAAAGTTTTGGTACAAAGTCAACAAATTTGTTAAATGATGTAGGTACATTCAAGGCCCAACGACGTAAGGGGTTGTGGTATCTTGATAGTGGTTGCTCAAGGCACATGACTTGGGATATCAACAACTTCGCAACACTATCAAGATACCATGAGCACCGTCACCTTCGGAGATGACGCCAAAGGAAAAATCATTGGTATTAGTAATGTTAAACTTGGTACATCTCCTTTAATAGAAAATGTTGTTTTGGTTGATGGCCTCAAGCATAATCTCTTGAGTGTTAGTCAACTTTATGATAAAGGTTTTAATGTTGTTTTTGATGACCTAGCATGTAGTGTTATTGATAGACAATCCAATGCATGTATATTTTTCGGATTTCGTGAAAACAATGTATACATGATTGACATGTCTAATATGCTATGCAATGCTACTTGTTTGAAAGCCCTCGATGATGACTCTTGGTTGTGGCATAGGAGATTAGGCCACATATCTTTTGACCATCTATCTAGGTTAAACAACAAAGAAATGGTGAAAGGTATTCCTTACTTGAACTTTGAAAAGGACCGCATTTGCGATGCGTGTCAACTTGGGAAACAAACCAAGTCCTCTTTCAAGTCAATCAAGGATATCATGACATCACGACCTTTAGAGTTGATCCATATGGATTTGTTTGGTCCTACTCAATCCAAAAGTCTAAGTGGGAATCGTTTTGCTTTCGTTTTAGTTGATGATTTCTCTCGTTTTACTTGGGTTTTCATTTTAAACACAAAAATCAAGCCTTTTCATATTTTTAAGCCTTTAAGAAAAGAGTTGAAAAGGAAAAAGATTCTTCTATTTTAAGAATAAGAAGTGATAGAGGTGGTGAATTCAATAACCAATCCTTTATCACTTTTTGTGAAGAACATGGAATTAAGCATGAACTATCTTGTCCTAGAACTCCACAACAAAATGGAGTCGTTGAGAGGAAAAATCATACATTACAAGAGATGGCTAGGACAATGATAAATGAGTACGGTCTCCCTCATTATCTATGGGCCGAGGCCATTAACACATCTTGCTACATATCTAATAGAGTTTTCTTATGCAAAAACACCTCTAAAACATCTTTTGAGATCTATTTTTCTAGAAAGCCAAATGTTTCATACTTTAAAGTTTTTGGTTGTAAATGTTTTGTTTTGAATACTAAAGATAATTTAGGTAAATTTGATGCAAAATCATATGAAGCAATTTTTGTTGGTTCCTCTAATACTAGTAAAGCATATAGAGTTTTCAATAAGTCATCCTTGACTATTAAAGAATCTATACATGTAAAGTTTGAGGAATCTAATGTCTATGTTGAGAATGTTGTAGAAATAGATTCCCTAAATGAAGACATGGAGAAAATTTCTTTGAAGGACTCACCTACTCTTGAAGACATGCCAAAGGGTGATGAAGAAAATGAAGTTCAAGAAAATGAAGTTCAAGAAGTTGAAGTAGAGACTACTCAACCACTTTCAAAAGATTGGTGATTCAATCCACATCATCCCAAGGATCTTATTATAGGTGAAGTATTAAAAGGGGTAACTACTCGTTCTAAACTTCATGATCTTTGTGGGTACTATGCATTTATTTCTCACTTTGAACCAAAGAACATCCTCGAAGCCGAGGGCGACTCATATTGGTTGCTAACCATGCAAGAGGAGCTCAATCAATTCGAGCGCAACCAAGTTTGGCATCTTGTTCCTAGGCCCCACGATAGACCAATAATTGGTACTAAGTGGATCTTTAAGAACAAGTTGGATGAGTCAGGAAATGTTGTTAGGAATAAAGCTAGGTTAGTGGCCCAAGGTTACACTCAAGTCGAAGGTATCGATTTTGAGGAAACATTTGCACCCGTAGCACAGCTTAAAGCCATACGGATGACACTTGCATTTGCTTCTTATAAAGATTTTAAACTTTTTCAAATGGATGTAAAAAGTGCTTTTTTAAATGGATTTATTGAAGAGGAGGTGTATGTTGAACAACCCCCCAATTTTGTTGATCCTACACATCCGGATTTTGTTTTCAAACTTGACAAAGCTCTTTATGGTTTAAAACAAGCCCCTAGGGCTTGGTATGAAAGACTTTCTTCATTTCTTATCTCTAATGATTTTAATAAAGGAAAAATAGATACTACTTTGTTTACTAAACATGTTGAAAATGATATACTTATAGCTCAAATATATGTTGATGATATCATATTTGGTTCTACTAATGAAAATCTTTGCAAAGCTTTTGAATCATGCATGAAGGAGGAATTTGAGATGTCTATGATGGGCGAGCTAAACTACTTCCTTGGTCTCCAAATCAAGCAAAGGAAGGATGGGATTTTCATCAATCAAGCCAAGTACATGAAGGAACTTATCAAGAGATTTGGGCTTGAAGGGGCTAAGACAAGCAAAACTCCCATGGCTACCACCACAAAGCTTGACAAGGATGAACAAGGTACAAGTGTAGACATTAAGCTTTATCGTAGCATGATTGGTAGCTTGTTGTATTTAACGGCTAGTAGGCCGGACATTATGTTTTGTTTATGTCTTTGTGCTCGATTTCAATCGTGTCCTAAAGAGTCCCATTTGATTACGGTAAAATGCATTATTAGATACCTTAAGGGCACAATTGAAATGGGTTTGTGGTATTCGAAGACCGGACAATTTTCCATGACGAGTTTTTCGGATGCCGACTATGTGGGATGTAGGGTGGATAGGAAGTGTACAAGTGGAACATGTCAATTTCTAGGTAATTGTCTTGTTTCATGGTCTTCCAAGAAGCAAAATTCGGTAGCCCTCTCAACCGCCGAGGCGGAGTATGTTGCGGCGGGGGCTTGTTGTCCACAATTCCTTCACCACCATTTTTCTTATTGCTTTTCATTGCTTTACAATTTTATCTTGTAATTTGTTACGAGGTTCGAGGCACCGCTCTACGTCCCCGCCCTCACCACCGTGAAGGATTTTCACTAAATCCACAAAGGAAATTACAAGAGGTCTACACAAGACCGGAGTACCGAACTCCCACCAATCCAACCTCTACACAAGAGGGATCTCAACACAAAGAACTGCAAGTAACAAGGTGATCAAAAAGACCACAAACTTCTCTCTTACAACTCCTTATAGAATGGGAATGATTTTTGGCTCAAGAAGTGTAGTAAGAAAAATCCAGTTGTAAAGAGTAAGAAAAGAGCTTGAAAAAAAACACTGAAAAACTTAAACCAAGAATGCACTTTAGAATTGAGAGCTTTAAAAACTTTTCTTCTCTTTTGAAACACAAAACAATGGGTATTTTTCTGGAATTTAACAAGGGACCAATGCCAACTATTTATAGGGATTTGCCATAAGCAAATCATCATTTAAACTAGGTTAATAGGTCAGGAATTAGCCTCCAAAATTTCAGAGATAGCTGACATAAACATCTCAATCAAATCAGAAAACCAGTTTTCAAAAACTAGCCGTTGGGGCTGTTTGGCGGCTATCGGTCGACCGGCGGTCTATCTGGCAAACTAGTCGTTGGACATGTTCGGAATGGAGTTTTAATCGTATTCAGAGAGAGGGTTTAGAGTAAACCTTTGATGTTCGTGTGTCGATATTCAAAAACTCCAAATGTGTTTGTAGGTTTACTATACTCCTTCCGAATCACAGTTCGTAGCACAAGCTATAACGGGTCGATTCCACAGGGAGAGTTAGCAATAGAAGCATTCACGGTTTTTTATATTGAGATTTTTCAAGAAGAAAAACGAAGGTTCTTCTTTGTTTTGGGAAAAACAAAATGACGGAGAAAGTGAATGAAAAATTCTTTGTGGGTTTTGTAGAAGAAAAAGGAAAAGGATGGAAAGAAAGATGAAATGAAAATGGATATATTTTGAAAAGAGAACGTTTTAAGAAAAGAAACTTTGGAGTACTATACGAAGAGAAACCATGACTAACTAACACTCTAATTTACTAACTTACTAATCTCATAGGGTGATGCATGCCTCATATTGATTCATCGGCAAAGATATGTCTTGCTTGTTAAGTCAATGTATTGTCCCATGTAGAGGATGTGTTATCTTCTTGGCTTGACTAGTTGCCTCATTGATTCATCGGCTCCCGAGATAGATTTTTAGTAAGGGAACAAGGATAGTCACTCGAAGATATGCTAAGAAAGAAAAGACAAGATTCATTAGTCCATCGAAGCTATAGTTAAGCTAGCATGAAATAAGAAACTTGTACTATTAGTCATTAGCAAAATTAAGTGCTCCATCTTCATGTTCCATCAAGGCACTTGTTCTAAAGACAAGGCTCTAAGTGAGGCTCACATGAATCATATGGAATGGGAACAAGCATTTCTAAGAATTAAAAGTAACTCATCTTCATTGGGGATAAGAGAGACTTGAAAATTGCAAGACTAATAATAAAGCATCCAATGATTCACATGAGTTAGCAATCACCCAAGAGTTAGTAGTTAGTAAAGTTAGAGGTTAGTTAGTCATGTTAGGAAGTTAGCTAGACATGAAAGTAAAGACAAAGCAACAATCCATTGTAGAAAGCAAATACAAAATGGTAAAAGCTTGAAGAAGACAATGCACTAGAATAAGAAAAGATTGAAAGAAGAAGAGATTAATCCTTGTATTGAGTTGTCACCTGCTCTAATTACAAGATTTCTCACTCTCTCTCTCTCTCTTTTCTAAATTCTAGAGGGAGAAAGAAAATTACAATAGAGACTAAAGAAAACCTAGAGAAAATCCCAACAATTTCCCTAAAAAGACAATGCTCTTCTCTCCTCCCCTGATTACAGAGGCCCTAGGGGTCTATTTATAGGCTTCAAGAGACGAGGCCTTCCAATCACGGCCGTTGGATTAAACGCTGGATCAACGGCCAAAGGATTGCCGCGGATCCGCGGCCAAAGCCGCGTTTCCGCGGCAGAATCTTGGCCGTTGCGCCAGCGAATTTTTCTGACATTCTGTTATCCTTCATGTGCCTCGCTGGACCTTCTAGAATGTGGGGAATATTCGTGGATGAATCCAGATCTGGGCTTCCTCCTTGGGCTTATAAATTATCCTTTAATTTCCTTAAAAAATCATTGTTGTTGGGCCTTCATCTCCATTAATGTTGGACCTGAAAAAAGGAGAGAAAAAAGCAATAAAAATCTCATATTTCTTCATATAAAGCATAGTATGGTAGTGAAAATGATGCATTAATGAACTCCAATCAGGACACGGTCGACCGGTCGGTCGACCGGCGTTTAAACAAAAACAGATATTTGTTCTGTCGGTCGACTGGCCCGGTCGACCGACAAAACCCGAGAGCAAGGGTTAGCTAGTCGGTCGACCGGTCCGGTCGACCGGCGGACGTGCACAAACGTGCACGCCAAAGACACAAGGCCCGGTCGACCGGTGCGGTCGACCGATCAGGCCTGAAATAGATGCAGTCGACCGCAGGGCCTGAAACAGAATTTTTATAGGAAAAAATTTGAACTTAGAAAAAAATTTAAAATAATTTTGAAAGGCTATATGATTAAGTAGCATGCTATAGGGGTTGGTATACATGATATAAATAAGATGTAAAAATATAAAATATTTTGAGTCATGTATATCAAATAAGACATGCACCTATATCACTTAACCAAAACAAAAACCGTATTTTGAAAAATGAAAGAGTGTGTGTGTTTTCTTGAGCCAACTTATCATAACCTCATTCTTCAACAAACTAATTCTTACAAAGGTTCTAGGTGACTACAAGGTCTTCAAATGGGCTTCTCCATATGCGATGTTGAATAGCTTGAATCCTTGAACCCAAAATGAATCAACTTGAGTCAAAAATACCTTCCTTTAGGGAAGAAGAAATCTTGAATCCTTAGAACCCTGAAACACACTTAACCACTAAAATATAATTAGTACAAATAACTATATATGTTTTGTAATCACCAAAACTCAAACACCGGGTGATTGTAACCTTGGGCCAACAACACTATCTAATCTTTAACAATGGATCTAAACTATAAACTAAACAATATATCGAAGTCTTCTTTTAGAGCGCCGTCTCCAAGTCGACTCGATCCAAACGTGATCCACCGAGCTTGACTCCACATGAGTACTAGATATGAACTTGACGCTCGGGCTCTTGAATCACCATCTGAAAGCTCCAAAACACCTTTGTTGAAGCTAATCACCTACTAATATCTTGGTTAAATATCTGAAACTAAATATCACAAGATTATTAGTAAACATATAACTACATGAGTTAATCATCATCAAAACTAGAGTGGAAGGCCTCTGGGCCAACATCAATTTCATAAAAATGAGAACTTGCCAATTTGTCAATGGGACTTTCAAAAGTATGAAATTGGTCAAGTTCAATAAAATGATCATAAATATGGGCGATTCAATTTCATTATGAATTGGCACAGGATCCAATGTTGACTCGGGAAAAAGATTGAAATCAGGTGAAGACACCGGAGTCATAATTGAATCAGGAAGTAGAATTGAATCACTAAGTTGAGGTTCATGATCATATTCATTCTCAAGTTCAATTTCAGGAAAGGGATAACTTGCCAAACTGTCAATGTCATTTTCAAAATTTGGAGTTTGAGCAAGTTCAAATGATTGTTCTGAAATGGAACCTTGTTTTTCAAAACAACATGACTCTTTGGCTCTAACAGAATGGTTAGCGACATCAGAACTGGCCAAATGGTGAGAACGTAGAGTTTGGACCATCATATCTATGTCATGATTACGAGCGTTTTGAGCCTGAGTCTTGGCTTCAAGTTGAAATCACCTAGAGGGGGGTGAATAGGTGATATAGCTAATCTATGAACTAAATGCGGAATTTAATAACTTAATGCAATGAGCACTCAAGTGTGATCAACAAGTGATGCACACACAACCAAGCCAAGCAAATATGAATGAGCAATATGAATAGAAATGCAAGGCACAAAGTAAAGAGAGAGGTAGAGAGAGAGAGAGCCAATAGATCAAACGCAAACACCAAAATATGTTCTCGAGGTTTGAGCACCCAGCTCTACATCCCCGCCTTCACCCAGAAGGATTTCTAATCCACTAGCTAGAGTACCCAACTCCACAGGAGTACCCAGTTACACAATCACAACCTCCTCTTTGAGGCCAGCTCCAATCCAACAAACAATCACCTCACAACTTGAGGGATTAGCACAAAGCAAACACAAGGATCACCTCACAACTTGAGGGATACATCCCAAGGCACAAAGCCAAACAAAGATTGGGTTTTTAACTTGGTGGTTCAACAAGCAACCACAAACAATTTCTTCTCCCACACAAATATCCTATAGAATAGATAGTAATTTTAGCTCAAGTGTGGAGAAAACCAATGGAATGGAAATCAGAATCACAAAGAAAAATCCTTGGGAAAATAATAGAAATCAAGATGGTGAAGTTCAATCAAAGCTTTTCCCAAAAACCCTCTTCTTTGATTTTCCAAACCCTAGCAAAAACACCAAAAGAATGTTCAATTCAAGTCCAAAAACTTCTTTTGATTGCAGCAAAAACACCAGAGAGTATGGAAAAATTCGCACAAAAAATCTTAGAGAAAAACTCTTGCAAATGGGGTATTTATAGACAAATCTGGAAAATATCCGTTGGCAGCAGAACTGCCAGAAATACCCTGCCGGTCGACCGCACGGTCGACCGTCCAACGGTCAATTTTTGACAGTCGACAGCTGCAGGTCGACCGCCCCGGTCGACCCAAACAAACAGAGAGCAACTGCTCTCAGTCGGTCGACCGGTACGGTCGACCGGCTATAGGTGTAGCCAGCGTGCACGTTTCTGTGCACGTCGGTCGACCCATACGGTCGACCGGCTACATGGTGCGGTCGACCGTACTGGTCGACCGACCAGCCTGGCAGACACCAAAATAGGTCAGAAATCTGGGGAAATAAATATCCAATAAATTCTTATAAACTACTAAAAATCCCCAAAAATAGTTTTGTCAAATTGCATTGATATATAAACATGTGATAAAAGTTTTGACTCAAATATCAAGCAATTAAAACTATTTTTATGTCTTTTCATTTTTACCAAAAACCAAACCTTGTATTTTCTAAAACTTGGATTCTTGAATAGAAAATACATTTTGTCTAAAACTCATCCAAATACAAAAACATGATATTTAAACATTTTGAAACATGATGCATATGGATAGAAATCCAATATACATGAAACATATACATATCATAGTTTTTGTCCTTAATTCCAAAATTAAGTATTGTTAAAACACAAAACCTAAAACTCATGAAATAGGTATATCAAAGTAAGTTTGTCTAAGAGTTGAAGCATGCATGTATATAGAACAAATCTAATATACATTAAACCATGTAAACTTGTTTTGATATAATATCTATTCATGCAAACAAGATCGGTTAAACCAAAAACCGAAAACCAAAACATGATACGTGTGTGTTGTGAACTTGAGCTTATCATACTATTCTAATCTTTACAATTAGGATCTAAACCCAAAACTAAACTATGGTACCGATGTCTTCTTGTAGAGCGCAATCTCCAAGCCGACTCGATCCAAAACTCTTTGATCCACCGAGCAAGTGCTATATATGATCTTTGACGCTTGGGCTCTTGAATCAACATGTGGGTAGCTTCCAAATCATCTTGTTGAAGCTAATCACCTACTAATAACTTGACTAATGATCTGAAACTAAAATCACAAGATTATTAGTACACATAACTACATGAGTTAATCATCATCAAAACTAGAGTGGAAGGCCTTTGGGCCAACAATCTCCCCCTTTTTGATGATGACAAAACTCATGGAGTTATATATGCATGGATTAAAGTTAAGCTTCAAAGAAGCTCCCCCTTAACTCATGTATAGGATAAACAACTAATAAATGGCTCTAGATACCAATGAAATTATAAAACAAATAAACATGTTCTAGATACCAATTAGCAAAAACAAATAAACATGCTCTTGATACCAATTATTAGCAAAAACAAATAAACATGCTCTTGATACCAATGAAAATCTTTAAAAAATAAACATGCTCTTGATACCAATTAAACCAAACATAACATGCTCTAGAATTCAATTAAACACAATATATGCAAAACAAAACTAATGATCTTTTATACAAGCTCTTGATACCAAAACTAAGCAAACTAAACATGTTCTTTAAATAATGCTTTGGATACCAATTGAACTTTAATAAAAACATAAAACATGCATATGCAAACATGCATATAAACTCAAATTCTTCTCCCCCTTTTTGTTAATCATCAACAAAGGGGTTTAAAAACAACACTAATGAAAACATATTCTTTTTATATTCAAAACAAGGAATCAAAAACAAGGGATGTTCTCCTCTTTTTGTCTAAACACAAATATGATACCAATTAGAAGAAAAAGTGTCAAGGAAGTGCATCTTGATACCAATTAAAAATGAAACTATACCAATTGAAAAACAAAAATCTTGATACCAATTGATAAGTAAACAATCATCATATCAATTGTACATAAACAATTTTTGATATCAAACATAGCAAATTTTGAATTTCTAAGCATAAATGTTGATACCAATTGAAAATTAAATCTAGATCTTAATTTCAAACAAATTTGATTTTGATACCAATTGAAATTATTGCCAATTGAAATTATTATTTTCTATCATAAAGTAAGGGAGTGGAAAACAAAATACCAATTGAAGGAAATAATACAAAATTTTCTCCCCCTTTATGAAATACCAATAAAAACTATGATAAGGCTTGAATTAAGATGCCAATTGAAAACTAAACCAATTGAAACAAGGTTGAATCTCAAGCTCATCATCATAAACAAGATTTGTGCTTAAAGATATAGGGATATAATAGGCACAAATAAAACATATATATGTATGAAAAGTAGATACCAATGGAATTGATATTCTTTGAAATGTAAGCATACATACACAAAAATATATGAGTATACAAGAAATGTCAAGATTGATACCAATTGAAAGAATTCAATGATACCAATAGAAACAACAATAAGATCAAGTGTATATCTCATATAACTACCACCCATTTCATGGTTCAAGTTTCAAATGGTTTTCATTTTAAAGTAAACATGAACATGATCTCCCATCCAACCACCCTTTGATGGTAGGGGTTTTCAAAAATAGATTTGAAAGTATAGAATGTTTGAAAATCTCTACCAAAGTGAAGAATACGAACTAGTTATAGGAAAAATTATTTAAACTAGAACGAAATCCTTCAAGTAAGAAATCAAACAAAAATATTTTTTATGAAGACACATGTAAACCACATGGCACTAAAACACTCAAAATCCATATAGCACAATTTATACTCATGAAAACTAAGTCATGAGAAAACATTAAATAAGGTGAGTGTACAAGTGTTGTGAGAAACATATCAACATGAAAATGGACAATCAAGCTCAATAGTAAAAACATGAAACTTATCTAAGATGTGAAATCACCTATTGAAATCATCTTAAAAAACATGATATTCATCATAAATGTGAAATCACCTAAAAACATGAAAATCATCAAAACATGATTTAAACTTCAAGGCATATGTATGTCATGTACAAACTAAAGTATACATACATATCCTAAACACAATGAGACCACAAAAGTATATGCATGAAGGCACGTGGCTCAAGGATGTATATGTATAAATGATAGTTTGGACAAGATGAACATATACATGAAGTTAAAACAAAATATATAAAATGATGTATACAAGTCAAATGTAAGAATCATCAAAACTAGACAATACTAGTACATCAAGTGAATACAAATGAGCGTTTAAGCACAAACATATATAAAAGTCTATTTGTAGCTCACTAGTTGTACAAGTATAAATCTTCTAGTTTTAATGAAAACTAACATCTAAACATGTAATCAAGGCATAAAGCATAGAAACAAAACACAAATCATTTAGACTAGGATTTATACTAGTGTTGTAAACATGATTATCATGCAAATACATATGTTATTAAACCTATGATGAACATGATAGCTAAAACATAAGGAGAACACAAAATATGGGTCCATACTAAACATGGGTGATCTCAAAAGCTATACATGCATGTCAAGGGTCTAATAAACATGGCATTTAATATACTAATCATGAAACAATAAAACATGGTAAATAAAACAAAAATCATAAACATCCATAAGATCATTATGTATATGCATGTACATTAGATCTAGGGCATACATGATAGTACTAAACAAGGTGAGAACACAAAGATAAGATCCATATAAAGCATGGGTGCTCAAGTAACTAAACATGTATAACACTAATCTAATCAACATGACATAATCATAATGAACAATAAAACAATACATGCCATAGAAGGATGAACATGAAAAGTATGCAAATAAAAATGGGAGTTAGAGAATGATACCAAAACCGATGAAGGTGCATCTCTAGTTCTCCAAACCAATGGTGGTCCTCCCACCAAATCTCCTTGAGAGTGAAGCATCCAAATGGTTCTCCTTTTGGCTTAGAATGCATCCACCTCAAGGCACCAAAACCCTCACGTGATGCGAGAGCTCCCACCTATATCAAAAGCCAAAGAGGTGATTTTTGGTACCCATTTTCTAGTGGGTCCACGGGGGTTAGTTTCTTTTCTCCCCAAACAAAATTAGTTGCTAAATTTTCATGATAAATGCGATCATAACAAAATCTAGGAAGGTGGCCTTTTCGACCACAATGTGTACATGTGTACACGTGAGCATACATATGATGGTGGTGATCATGAAAAGCATGTGTATGCCTAGAGGTGTGTGCATGCAAGGTTGGAGCTTGTTTCTTGCGAACCAAGGTTTCCAAACGTGTGTGATTCATGGCACAATGGCTCAAAGTGGAGCCCAAACTATCAACACTTTTCTTCAAATCAATTATGTCATTTTCAATGCTAGAAGATAAAGTGGAGCATGCAATAGGTGTGGAAGAGGTAGTGGCTATGTTAGCATGACAAACATGAAAATCAATATTATTTTTCAAAGATTTATTTTTGTTCAAAACCAAATCTAATTCTTTTGAAATGAAATCAATTTCATTTTTCAAAGCAATGTTTTCTTTTAGAACAAGATCTAATTTTGAAGATAAAAGCTTATTGTTCTTCAAAGTATCATCACAATCATTTCTATTTTTCAAAACCTCAATTTCTTTAAGGGCAAGTTCAAGTTGAGATTTTAGTGAGTCACGTTCACTAGCAATCTCTCCTTTCTCTTGCAAAACAGTTTCAAAAGTAGAGCATAAATCTTTTAATTCATTTTTCAAAACAAGATTATCATCTTTCAACAAATCATGTTTTTCCAACAAGTTTTCAAGCTTTTGAACAAGTTCCATATTTAAAGTTTGAACTTCAAAACATCCATGACAATAGGAACTAGAGCTATCATCTATTTGAGAATTCGATTGTACCTCAAGGGAGTTCTTCCCTTGGACCATGAGGCATTGCTCTTCGGACTTTTCTCTCTTAGATCTCCTCATCTTGTTAATTATCCTTGGAAGCTCGGGAGACGTCAAGATGCTCCAAACTGCAAAAGCCGAATCATAGTGATCAAAAACGGGTAAAAGAAATTCATTTAGAGATGCTCAAGTGCTCTAAGTGCTAATGCATTGGCCTTCTTATGCTTGCTACTATTTGGGAGGGATTCTATGGTAATGGCTTGATAAACTAGATGTCCTAGGTCTTTTAAATGTTTAGTCATATTAGCCTTCCAAGCATCAAGTCTAAAATGGTCAAACATGGGAGGGCTAGCCATAAGTGCAACTATATGTGTGCAAATGAACAATGCAAATGAAGATTAGCAAACCAAGATCACTCCTAGGTGGTCAAACCTAAATATCAGGAGCACAAGCTCTGATACCAATTGAAATCACCTAGAGGGGGGTGAATAGGTGATATAGCTAATCTATGAACTAAATGCGGAATTTAATAACTTAATGCAATGAGCACTCAAGTGTGATTAACAAGTGATGCACACACAACCAAGCCAAGCAAATATGAATAGAAATGCAAGGCACAAAGTAAAGAGAGAGGTAGAGAGAGAAAGCCAATAGATCAAACGCAAACACCAAAATATGTTCTCGAGGTTCGAGCACCCAGCTCTACATCCCCGCCTTCACCCAGAAGGATTTCTAATCCACTAGCTAGAGTACCCAACTCCACAGGAGTACCCAGTTACACAATCACAACCTCCTCCTTGAGGCAAGCTCCAATCCAACAAACAATCACCTCACAACTTGAGGGATTAGCACAAAGCAAACACAAGGATCACCTCACAACTTGAGGGATACAACCCAAGGCACAAAGCCAAACAAAGATTGGGTTTTTAACTTGGTGGTTCAACAAGCAACTACAAACAATTTCTTCTCCCAAACAAATATCCTATAGAATAGATAGTAGATTTTAGCTCAAATGTGGAGAAAACCAATGGAATGGAAATCAGAATCACAAAGAAAAATCCTTGGGAAAACAATAGAAATCAAGATGGTGAAGTTCAATCAAAGCTTTTCCCAAAAACCCTCTTCTTTGATTTTCTAAACCCTAGCAAAAACACCAAAAAGAATGTTCAATTCAAGTCCAAAAACTTCTTTTGATTGCAGCAAAAACACCAGAGAGTATGGAAAAATTCGCACAAAAAATCTTAGAGAAAAACTCTTGCAAATCGGGTATTTATAGACAAATCTGGAAAATAGCCGTTGGCAGCAGAACTGCCAGAAATACCCTGCCGGTCGACCGCACGGTCGACCGTCCAACGGTCAATTTTTGGCCGTCGACAGCTGCAGGTCGACCGCCCGGTCGACCCAAACAAACAGAGAGCAACTGCTCTCAGTCGGTCGACCGGTACGGTCGACCAGCTATAGGTGTAGCCAGCGTGCACGTTTCTGTGCACGTCGGTCGACCCATACGGTCGACCGGCTACATGGTGCGGTCGACCGTACTGGTCGACCGACCAGCCTGGCAGACACCAAAACAGGTCAGAAATCTGGGGAAATAAATATCCAATAAATTCTTATAAACTACTAAAATTCCCAAAAATAGTTTTGTCAAATTGCATTGATATATAAACATGTGATAAAAGTTTTGACTCAAATATCAAGCAATTAAAACTATTTTTATGTCTTTTCATTTTTACCAAAAACCAAACCTTGTATTTTCTAAAACTTAGATTCTTGAATAGAAAATACATTTTGTCTAAAACTCATCCAAATACAAAAACATGATATTTAAACATTTTGAAATATGATGCATATGGATAGAAATCCAATATACATGAAACATATACATATCATAGTTTTTGTCCTTAATTCCAAAATTAAGTATTGTTAAAACACAAAACCTAAAACTCATGAAATAGGTATATCAAAGTAAGTTTGTCTAAGAGTTGAAGCATGCATGTATATAGAACAAATCTAATATACATTAAACCATGTAAACTTGTTTTGATATAATATCTATTCATGCAAACCAAGATCGGTTAAACCAAAAACCGAAAACCAAAACATGATACGTGTGTGTTGTGAACTTGAGCTTATCATACTATTCTAATCTTTACAATTAGGATCTAAACCCAAAACTAAACTATGGTACTGATGTCTTCTTATAGAGCGCAATCTCCAAGCCGACTCGATCCAAAACTCTTTGATCCACCGAGTAAGTGCTATATATGATCTTTGATGCTTGGGCTCTTGAATCAACATGTGGGTAGCTTCCAAATCATCTTGTTGAAGCTAATCACCTACTAATAACTTGACTAATGATCTGAAACTAAAATCACAAGATTATTAGTACACATAACTACATGAGTTAATCATCATCAAAACTAGAGTGGAAGGCCTTTGGGCCAACACAAGCATCTTTTCATAGTTGATTGGTTCATCGTTTATTGAAAAGATGATGTGTTTTTTTTGGAATTGGTGGTGAAATTGTGAGTCCATCAGATTTTGTGATTTTTTTTGGACTCACGCATACTCATTTTCAAAATTGATGTTTTCTATTTTGGACTGGAGGAACTGAGTATGAATCTTGGAAATATTGTGGACAAGGTGGATAAGGAGGACAAGTTGGTTGGAAAATTAGACTCGGAGGAGGTGAATCCCCACTGACTCTGTGAAGAGTTGAAATTATTCTGAAAATTATGGTTATAAGATTGGGGGCATGGGTTATATTGATTCAGATAAGACCAATCCGGCACACTAGATTGGTTAAAGTTATGATATGCCGAGTTGGTAATATCCGAAAAAGAGGTTGATGTGTAATATGATTACCATTAAAATTGGAAAAATTGTTGTTATAAGCCATATCACACAATAAAACACAAACAAAGAAAAAAATAACAAATAAATAAGCAAACAAAAAAGAAAAAAATTCTAACCTAAGTTAGGGTAGACCTTTGACTAGACGACTCCTAACTGGTTAGACTGTCCATAGGAGGTATAATGCAGACTTTGATCACAAACTAATCAGCCAGGTCAGGACAAGATTGGTGGGAGGTTATCCGTCAAAGACGTTCTTTAATTAAGTAACCACCAACCTTCGGGCTTTCGGCCCTTAATCTCCTTCCTAAACACTGATTTGAAGGAGTCAAATTCCAACACCTTTTCCCCTTAGGATAATCTCCTAATTGAGTCCGAGATGTCCCTAGGGCCAACGTCTACTCATTTGTAGTTAGACTTGGGTTAGTGAGTGAGGAGATTGTTTGTGAGCTAAGGGAGGGTAATGACTTCCCCACCTTATCTTGTTTATAGGACAAGCCCTTAAGATTGATTTAGTGCAGTGTACAAGAAAAGCAACACTTAAGCAATGTAAACAATCCAAATGTGTTCTTATACTAGATGCTATGCACACGTACCTTTGCTCCAGCACTCTTCAACAGTAATGAAAAATCTAAACGAATTAGACACGTACCTAAATGCAAGTCTAAACCATTTTTAGCATTTAACAAACATCATTTTACTGTTGAGGTTAGAAAGGAAGTACAGTGAGACAAACAAAGAAATAGATAGTTACAGATATTAAACTTTGCACTACAGCCAACCTGCAAAAAATACAGGTTAGTAGTTCACTCAGATTGCCACATGAATGTAGCAAATCTGAGGGTTTCTTGGCTCTGCTTTCTTGAGCAGAGTCCAAGGCAATTTATATGTCCACTGCAGCAAAGATCCCTTGTTGTCGTACACCAAAAAAAAAAAAGTTAACCAAAAATGTAAATCTAAAAAGAGAATAACTTACCGTCCCTCCCCGGCAACGGCGCCAAAATTTGATTGAGCTAGTACATGCACAAAAATATAGAATTTCAGAACTTTAAAATAGAGATGTGCAAGTGCTCAATTCTACCGGATAGCAAGTGGCTATGCGGGTCGTGATCCACAAGGAGGGACTAGCGATGGAAGCTTGTTTAGCAAGTTCTCTTTTATGCTACAAATAATGGTTAAAAATTCTTCTTTTAGTTCTTTAAAAGGAAAATGAAAAATGGAGTTAAAGTCAAGTTAGGAAGAAAGTGGTAGAATAAGGAGATGGAGAAAATAGAAGTGATATGTACAAAGAAAATGAAAGAGTGAAAGAGATTTTGGTGATTATGGTATTGGTGATCTACACTAAAAGTTACAAGAAAAGAAAGAAAAACTAAAACCTAAAAAATATACTTACCTCTTCGGCGTCTGTTTACCTTTCACCCGTATCGACGATGTACCTTCCTTTGAAGGCGAGCGAAGCATGGCAGATGAGATCTTCCCCATTCCCGATTTACACTATGAAATAAAGGGGCGAGCTATACTACCATAGAAATGGATGTCCATCATCATAAGCCATCAACGGCACTTGCAAGGAGAAGGCAACTTCGAGGCTATTGGTTTCATTTGGATCCACAAACACAAAAGAGGAAAGCGAACAAAAACAAGAATAGAAAAGAAAAGGAAACCTCGATTCGATTCAAATAACAATGGAAGAAAAGATCACTTACACTGGTGTCACTTTCAGTACAAGCTTGCTCTCATTCTTCCATGAAAGTATCCTATCCTCTCAGTTACATAAATAAAACAAAAATTACATGAAAGAAAATAAAAACCTAAGTTACAAACTACAAATTAGCCTAAGTTCTACTCTCTGCTTGGTCCCTCTCCTTTGCCTTTGAGATTGCAGGTATTTATAGAAGAAATGCAGAGGTTAGAGGAGTATGAAGATAGGGATAGCTAGCTATTTCTTAATTTGAATCCTCCCCTTATCTCCAAACTTGATTTGATGTGAATATTCAGTTCTGATCTGCAGTTTATTGGCGTGTTGATTTCTGAATATCACTTATCAAATTATAGAATTAGAAATAGTGATCAACATATGAGCTGTATCCCTGTAAGTCTGCTTTCTAGATCATCTTGAATCATCAGATTTGAGATTCGGTAGCGAAAGTTATGATTCAAATACTAAAATGTATCCAGTCTGAATCTGAGTCAAACTTGCTTCATCTCATCCGTTGATCTTCTCTCTATCCATTTATCTCTCCGTATTTGATATTATCCTCGGTTGATCTTTAGCTAACCAAAATGGATTTATATAAATCTGAATTTTATCGGTTTCCAATTGGTGTTATCTTTCGATTTGCTCTGATCTTCAGCTGAAAATTTGCCCTAATCCTTGATTTGTTCTAACTAGATCTGGGATCATCCTCAGCTAACCGAATAGATCCAGTTAAATCCGATTTTAACTGGTATTTATATGATTTAATCCTCTTTCTCTTCATTATTATCTTCTGCAAAATAGATATTTAAGACAAGAAAATTAGCAGATTTATTATACGATAAATATAGGAGTGTAATGAAGAGAATACAAAATATATGTACGATCAATTTCAATTCCAATATACTGTATTTTATTCTTGTGTTATTGTGATCTTGACGGAGGTGTACATACTGTATTGTATATGTTAGGACAAACACATGGGTGATTTACTCTCTTTGTATGTTCATTCTTATCTATACACTTGCATGAATTGAACTTAAGGGTAACACCCAATACAACAAAAGGTGGGAAAGTCATTACCCTCCCTTAGCCCAAAAATCACATGCCCACTCACACAACCAAGTCTTAATAAAAATTGCTAAACGTTGGCCCCTAGGGACATCTGAGACTCATTTAAGAGATTGACCTAAGGGAAAAGTTGTTAGAAGTTGACTCTTGTCAAATCGGTGTCTAAGGTTGGGGATTGAGAGGCGAAACCTCGAAGAACAGTGGTTTGACATAATTAGGCCCGTTGCTCCGGCATGGATACCTCCCACTGATCTTGCCCTTACCAGACCGATTAACTCGTGGTCAGATTTCAATAATGTACCCCCCGTGGACAGTCTAACTAGTTAGGAGTCGCTAGGTCTAAGTTAACCCTAGCATAGGCTTGTTTTCTTTTTCTTTTTCTTTATTTGTTTGTTTGTTTGTTTTTTGTAAATTGTGAAATAGATTTTAACAACAATAATTTTTTCAATCCTAATATGAATCCATATTTCACCCTCCGACCCGGTTATGTATAACATGAACCAACCTTATATGCCGAGTTGAGATTATCCATATCCTCAATCCTATGACTATAATTTTCAAAATAACTTTCACTCTTTATAGAGTTCATGGGAATTCACTTCCTCCGAGTCAGATTTTCAACCACATTGTCAACAATTTTTATAATATTCATTCCCCAATTATGCTTCATACCCTCCTTTTCCTGAACCACCAATTGAAGAAAAATCATCATTGTAAAGGAGTTTAGAAGAAATGATAGAGGCCCAAAACAATTTGAAAACATAATGGCCTCATGATGTCCACAAAATTTTCAAAATTCATAAGTTCTTTTCCAGAACCACTCAAAGAAAAATCATTGTGGGAAAAAATTATGGAATTCGTGCAAGAGACCGAGCGAATAATACAAAATATGATTGAGTTCCCATGTCCATCAGATATTCATATGACTCAAGAATCATGTCATGTCAGAAATCTAGCTTCAATTTCATCATACCAAGCTGAACTTGACCAACGTCAAATTCTTGATAGTTCGGCAAGTTATCCAATTTCTGAAATTGAACTTGAAGATGAATGTTAACCTGAGCTTCAAGTTAGCGATTCGAGTCCAATCCTTGAATTAATATCGACTCCTGTAGTGTTACCTAAACTAAGTAACGTTCTTGAGCCAGTTTTGATTCTCATAATTCATGAACTTGAATTGATCATTTCACCCATTAACATTCCTTCGGTAGATGAAAATCAAGATTCAATTTCATTACATCCATTTGAACTTGCGCAAAATTTTGAGAACCATCTTGACATTTTGGCAAGTTTTGCTTTTCCCAAAATTGAACTTGAGCTTGAAATGGATCCTGAACCTCAAGTTGGTAATTCTATTTCAATTTTTGATTCAATAATGACTCTGTATCTTTACCAGATTTTTCTCTATTCTGGAGTCAACATTGAATCTTGTACCAGTACACCACGAAAGTGAATCACCAATAACTTATGATCACACTTCGTTGATGGGAAAGTGTGTGAACATCAATTCTTTGGTTTGGAACCTATTTTTGAACCAATTTTGACTTCCCCTTTTGAATCTCGACTTGATCTGAATCAATTTCCCGAGTCAGTATCGGTTTTTGTTTTTGTTCCATTTGAAATCCAAATCAATTATCTCCCAAAATCACACTTCATTGTTGGACAAGGATGTTGAACAAAATGACTCAGTAATTATTTTTAAAAATTAGAAATTAGATAAGGATAATTTTTTAAATAAGACCATTCACTCAATCATTCTTTTACTGGGTCGTATTAGAAAGGCCACTGGTGGGTTTCTGCAAGATCCATGATTTTTTTGATTGGGTAGCAACGCTTGGCCCAATCAGACCACCACCGGAGCCACCACCATGAGATAATTTTCCTTCCCTTCCCATTTGTTTCATGTATATACTCATTCATGATGCATTGACGATAATGCATGATACAAGTTTGGGGGAGGGTTTACTAACGTAGGTTGTTTTAAATTTTTTCTTTTACACTTCTTTTTATGAAAATTTTAAAATTTTCTTTTGTATAGAAACTCTTTTCTTTTCTTTTTAACAAAACTTTTTGAAATAAGAAAAATAGTTTTGATTTATTTTAAGAAAATTAAGATTATCTTAGGAATTAGGAAGACCTAAAATTTTGAATTTTTTAATCAAGTCAAAATAATAGATCCTGTTTAAATTTTAGGATAAGAAAGTAAGATTGAAAAGATAATTTGATCTTGAATTTTTTGCCTTAGATTTATGCAGTTCAGTCTTACACATTTTTTTGGGATTGAAACAAAGACTGACAATGTCATAAAAAAATGCCATAAAAAATATATAAAAAATGATGATAAAATCACTTATTGAAGTGGGTAATCATGCCTCAGGAAGCATGATTATCACGCCTAAAATGTTGGACAAAAATAAAATAATCCCCTTTAGTTTTGTGGCCTTGTTTACTCGAGTCCTTAAGTCCGAGGGATACTTTCTCATCTGGTGTCCTAAAACTATCTAGTTTGAGAGTCACCGGCTAAAGGCTCACTATCGGGTAAGCTAGAAAGCCTAAGAAAACTAAGAAAAGAAAAAATAATAATAACATAAATATATAACATGAAAGTTAGAGTCGATATCTCAAAAATCTTCACTTCACAAAGTGCATATTTTTTTAAGAGTTTTATGAAAAATCAAAGAATCGATTCAATTTTAAATTCTTACATTTAATTTATAATAAGATTTTGTATTTCGACTTAGTTTAAGAAAAAATAATTTCTGATTAACCTATGACCTTGGATCACTTAAATTTTCGCAAAAATATTTTAACACTTTTCTCTATTTCAAAGTGCATTTTCAAAATATTAACATATGATTTCTTTCTTTATGGATTTTGTGGGTGTAATCCGTTGAAAACCCTTAAGAAATAAAACTCCTCCTCTAGGAGAAACCTAGAGGTTTAACGGCTTGTTGCACATGCTCAGTGCAATCGCGTCACCTGCGAAAGTGGTGTAATAATTTTCTTAGTTTTTTATTTTGCTCGGGACGAGTAAGAGATAAGTGTGGTGGGTGTGATTAGTCTCTAAAATTGCATATTTTATACCACATCTTCACATTTATTCAATATTAGATTTTGTTAATAATACATCTCTTGTATATTTCTAGGTCCATGGCATGAAATGAAGAAGACCCAAAAATCACCATTTAATGGATGATTAAAGGCCCACAAGATAACCATTGACTTTAGAGGGTGGTTTCGTCAAAACTGGGAGTCCAAATCCAGATTTCAGGACATACAGCCGACAAGGAGACAAGCAGGAGGCGCGCAGTAGGCGGCGTTGTGCGTGCCGCCCTAGGACTGCCATGGAAAAGCGGCATTTGTCGCGTTTCTGTGGCAAAGTTATGGATCCGCACGTCGTGATTTGACGTGCGACTCCGTGCAGCTTCCCTGGTGCCCCAGTTCGCCTATAAATACCCTGTGATTTTCAGAGCTGAAAAAGAAAGAGTTTTGAGGAGTTTTTAGGATAGTTTTTAGGGTTTTCTTCTCCATGTTGTAGTTTAGGGTTGTTTAGTTAGTTGTTCTTCTTCTTCCTCCTTTGTATTTTCTATTTTTTGTAGTTCTTGTAATAGGAGAGAGAGTGGTACATGGTTGGAAAGCAAGAATGCTTGTAATAGAGGGTGATAATTTATGAAAGGTTCTCTCTTACCACTCTTTGTTTTCTTCTCTCTCACTCCTTTTACATGTTTAGTTAATTTTCTCTCATGGCAACTAACAACTAACCACTAACTTGCTAACTTCTTACTTGATAATCCACATGAATCTAATTGCCTCTACTTGGCCTTTCTCTTCCAAGAGCCATTGATGGCTCATGATGATGGATGATCGGGGCGGAACCAGCACTTCAAAACGTGTGTATTTATGAAATCAGTGAAAAAGCTCATATGTGCTAATGTTCCCTTAATACTTCTGTTATAGCATTGGCTCAACGGGTAGAATCCACAAGGACGGGAGGCGATAGAAGCATTAACAGTCTTTATTCACGTGTTATGTTAACAAGTTTCTTCTTTGTAAAAATAATAGAAAAAGAAAAGAAAAGAAAAGAAATCAGAATGTGATAGGTGGAGAAGGCGATGAAAACGACGATGTGAAAACCAAAGAGAAGTGATTTGGAAAACAAAATAGAAAAGAAGATGAAACAAAGATGAACTAAGAGGATGGTAAAACAACGATAGAAAAATGATAAAAAGATTTTGGAAATAATTTTCAAAACAAAGTAAAAGAAAACTCATGACTACTAACTACTAATTGATCCACTAACCATGCTAACCTCTTAGTGATAGTTGCCTCACATGGATCCTTGGCCATCACTAATTCTTAGCTTCAAGAGACGATACAGAGCATGGCCCATAAGATTGTTCTTCTATATTCAAACAATACATTCATACAATTAACAAGTTGTAAGTTACTATTAAATCATCAAAACCGGTTAGAGGTGAGCATGAAGTAAAGAAGACATTGCATGTTAGCAAGTTAGTGGGTTAGGTGTTAGAAATGTTAGAATGTTAGAATCCATCATCATGAGCCATCACTGGCTCTTGCAAGAGCAAGGCCTTGTTGAGGCTATTAGATTCATGTGGATTATCAAGTAAGTGGTTAGATGGTTAGTGGTTAGTAGTTAGATTACCATGAGAAGAAAAGTTAGCAAAGCATCATGTAGAAGATGGCGAAGATTACAATGGAGAAGAAAGGAGGCACCTTTACATAGATTGTCACCATCTATTACGTCAATCCCTCTCTATCTCTCTTGAATCTCTCAGCCCTACTACAAGATCTTAAAACAAAAGAAAATACAAAAGAAAATAAAGGAAGAGCACCTACCTACACTACACTAAAACATAGAAACCCTAGCCTAAAATCAAAAACTGCTTCATTTTGGACCTTTATGGGGGTTTATATAGGCAAATATAGCTTCTAGAAGACGAGACGGGTCCACGCGTCAAAAATCGACGCGTGGGCCCACCACATTGCCGCGAATCCGCGACAATACGAGGGACAAAAGTCCCTGGTTTTGGTGCGTGGCTTCATGACGCTTCGAGGATCTTCCTGGTATATCCCAATTCTAGTAATTTCGCCCGAATATTCATCTGACGTGAGCAAAGGTCTAGGTTCAATGCATCTTCTAGATGTTCCCTTACTAGGTCTCTAAGAAATTCGGAATTAATTACCCAAAAATGGAATTAATTAAGCTCTTATTACTCCTTTGCCCTTAAACTCCTGATTTATCTGCAAGAGGGAACAAAACACGGTTTAGACCGACATTTTATACATAAATCGGTGGGAAAATGTGATATAATAATGTAGAATTGTAGACTAATCACACCCCCACACTTATCTTTTGCTCGTCCCGAGCAAAACAAGAAAAAGAAAAACTATACTACAAATATTATTACACCACTTTCGCAGGTGACGCGATTGCAGTGAGCGCGTGCAACAAGCCGTTAAACCTCTAGGTTACCCCTGGCGGAGGAGTTTTGTCTCCTGAGGGTTTTCAGCGGATTACACCCACAAAATCCATGAAGAAAGAAGACAAATATTAGTACTTTAAAACACATTTTCAAGGAGAGACAAGTTATGAAATATTTTTGCAAAAATATAAGCGATCTAAGGTCATAAGTCCACCAAAAATTATTTTTCCTTAAACTTAGTCTCTATGCAAGATCTTGTCTTCAATTAAGGTAAGAATTCAAAATTGGATTGAATATTTTATCCTTCATAAAACCTAGATAATATGCACTTTGTGATAGTGAAAATTTCTGGGATTTCAACTCTAACCATCAAGCCATTTATTTATATATATATTTTTTCTTTTTCTTCTTTTTTTCTTCCCTTAGTTTTCTTAGGCTTTCTAGTTCACCCATGTACCGAGCTTGTAACCGATGACTCCCACACCAGACGGTTTTAGGGCACCAGATGAGAAAACATCCCTCGGGTTTAAGGACTCGAGTAAACAAGGCCACAAAACTAAGGGGGATTATTTAATTCTTTTGACCACCATTAGGCGTGAATAATCATGCTTCTTGAGGCATACTTATCTAGCTTAATAAGTGATTTTTTTCTCTCGTATATATGTATTTTTTCTTTATAGCATTTAGGTGTTTGTATCCATCCCAAAAATTGTGTACATGTGAAGTGCATACTATCTAAGGCAAAAAATTCAAGATAAAATTATCTCTCCAATTTATCTTACTTAGCCTATAATTTTAAACAAGATCCATTATTTCGACTAGGTTTAAGATGTCATAATTAAGGCTTTCTTAATTTCTAAGATCATATTAATTTATTTAAAAATAGATCAAAACTTTATCTCTTATTTCAAAAAAAATTTAAAGAAAGAGAAAATTCCTATACAAAGGGGAAGATTTCTAAAAGTATCCTAAAAGAAGTGTAAAAGAAAGAAAATCTAAAAACTCTATGTTAGTAAACCCTCCCCCACACTTATCTCATGCATGCTCTCAATGCATCGTGATGTACGTATGCATGAAACAAATAGAGAAGGAAGAAAAAATTACCTCAAGGTGGTGGTTCCGGTGGTAGTTTGATTGGTCCACGAAATGCGACCCAATCCAATGTGCATGGAATCCGGAGGAACCCACCAGAGACCTCTATAATACAACCCACTAGAATGATGTATATATTTATGATTTTTATTAAGAATTTAACCCTATCTAATTTCTAAATTTTCAAAATAATTTCAGAGTCAAATTCATCAAGATCCTTGTCCTAGAATGGATGATTGATTTGGACTTAGGAAGTACACGAACTAATATCGACTCAGGAAAAAGACATAAGTTAAGTAAAGGTTCGGGAGTCGAGATTGGTTCAGGAAGTGGGTCCAAATCAAGAAGATGAAACTCAAGTCCACATTTATTTTCCCATGATGGAATGTGACTATCTAAGATTGGTAATTCAAGTTCAAAAATGGCAGGTATAGGAATCAAAACTGACTCTAAAATGTTGCTCAAATTGGGTAACAAAACAGGAGTCAATATTGATTCAGGAATTTGAGTTGGATCACAAATTTGAGGATCAAAGTCACATTCTTCATTGAGTTCAATTCCATAAAAATGAGAACTTTCCAATTTATCAATGGGACTTTCAAAAGTATGAAATTGGTCAAGTTCAATATGATGATCATAAAAGATTGTTGATTTAATTTCACAATGGACTGGCACTGATCCAATACTGACTCGGGAAAAGGCCTGAATTCAGGTAAAAACACCTCAGTCAATATTGAATCAGTAAGTGAAATTGAATTACCAAGTTGAAGTTCAGGATCATATTCATGCTCAAGTTAATTTCAGGAAATGGATAACTTGCCAAAATATCAATGGGATTTTTAATATTTGAAGTTTGGACAAGTTCAGATGGGTGTGCTGAAATTGAATCTTGGTGTCCAAAATGACAAGAGTCCTGGGTCAGATCAATAGAGTTGGGGATAGCTGAATTGGTCAAAGGTTGATAAGTAGAGTTTCCTCATTCCTATAAATGCTAAACAGTTGACTCAATTGTGTTTCCAACCTATTGATAGATTCGGTAGAAGATTTTTGAAATTTTAACGCGGACTCTTGCAAGACTTCTATACTCTTTTCTAGATGTGATGTATCTTCAAGTGGTTGTCCTAGAAAAGGAGTGTAGGAATATTGGTTTCCAAAACAACAAGAGTAATGGGTCAAATTGATAGAGTTAGATAATTTGGATTGGTCAAAGGTGGAGAAGAGAGTGTTTCTTCATTCTTATAAATGTTGACCAATTTGCTTAATTCTGTTTCCAACCTATCAATAGACTGAGAAGAATATTTTTGAAATTGTAACGCAGACTCCTGCAAGATTTCTATACTCTTTTCTAGACTTAATTTTTCTACAAGTGGATGTTCCAGAATGAGAGTATAAGAATCTTGGTTTTGGAAATTTTGTGAAGATTGTGAATCCAACATGTTTTGAGATTGAAGCTTGGACTCACACAAGAGTTCCTTACATATTTTCAGGGCAGATGGTTGTTCATTATGAGGAGGTGGAACTGAGTAAGACTCTTGAAAATATTGTGAAATTGGAGAGGCCAACATTTTCTGAAGTTGTTGCTCGGCCTCCTGTAATTGGCTTCTATACTCTTTTCTAACTCGGATTTTTCTTCAATGAGAGGTCCAGAAAAAGGAGTATAGGAAGCGAAATCGGAGAATGAATATTGTGTAAATTGTGGACATGTTGGACATGGTGGACAAGGAGGTTGAAAATTTAACTCGGGGGAGGTGAATCCCCATTGACTCTGTGAAGAGTTGAAATTATTTTAGAAATTATAGTCATAAGATTGTGGGTATGGGTTGTATTGATTCGGATAAGTCCAACCCGGTGTATTCGGTTGGTTCATATTGTGAAAAACTGGGTTGGAATTATCCGAAACAAATGGGGTCGGTGTGAAATATGGATTCATATTCGGATTGAAAGAATTGTTATTGTTGAATTCCATTTCACAAATAATCACAAACAAAAAAGAAAAATCAAACAACAAATAAAAGAAAGAAAATCAAAACCAAGCCTATATTAAGGTTGACCTAGACCTAGACGACTCCTAACTGGTCGATTACCCGGGGGAGGTTGTTGCTTGAATCGACCAAAAGCTAATCGGTCAGGTAGGGGTAAAATACGGTGGGAGGTATCCGTCCGTAAGCAACGGGCCTTAATTACGCCAAACTATGGTATCTTCGAGACGTAACCTCTTAATCCCCAACCTTAGACACTGATTTCATAAGAGTAAGATTCAAAACAAGTTCCACCCTCGGTCAATCTCTTAATGAGTCCAGATATCCCTAGGGGCCAACGTCTATCAATTTTTATTAAGGCTTGGGTTGTGTGAGTGGCGAGGTGATTTTTGGGCCAAGGAAGGGTGATGAAATCCCCACCTTATCTTGTATTGGGTCATGCCCTTAAGTTCAATTCCTGCAAGTGTGCAATATAGACAAGAATATAACACAAAGCGATAAATCACCCACGTGTTTGTCCTATGCTATATGCAATGCCATATGTACACCTCAATCTAGATCACAACAACAGAACAAAATACAGTATATTTGAATTGAATTGACACGTGTCTAAATGTAAATGTCTAAACCGTTTTAAAAGCGTTCAAAAATCGTATTTTAGTTCTTTAGTTTATTGCGGTGTGTAGGCAATCAAAGCAGGAAAGTAATAGTACAGATCAACTAGCTATTACAATTAACACATCCTAGCACAACAAGATACACAATGGTTACAAAATAGCCGCGTTAGTGCGGCAAATGTCACGTTTGCGCGGCTTTTCTTTAGAAGTTGGGTCCCTGCATTCTAGAGCAGGGAGATGCAAAGGTAGTGTTTATTCTGCAATGTTAAGATCCTGTAAAGAATGTCTTGCACACCAAAACAGAGAAGATAATGTTAACAAAAACGTGAAATCAAAACCATTCCCGTTCCCCGGCAACGACGCCAAAAATTTTGATCGGGTCGGAACCAGCACTTCAAAACGTGTGTATTTATGAAATCAGTGAAAAAGCTCGTATGTGCTAATGTTCCCTCGATACTTCCGTTATAGCATTGGCTCAACGGGTCGAATCCACAGGGACGGGAGGCGATAGAAGCATTAACAGTGTTTATTCACGTGTTATGTTAACAAGTTTATTCTTTGTAAAAAGAATTAGAAAAAGAAAAGAAAAGAAAAGAAATCCAGAATGTGATAGGTGGAGAAGGCGATGAAAACGACGATGTGAAAACCAAAGAGAAGTGATTTGGAAAACAAAATAGAAAAGAAGATGAAACAAAGATGAACTAAGAGGATGGTAAAACAACGATAGAAAAATGATAAAAGGATTTTGAAAATAATTTTCAAAACAAAGTAAAAGAAAACTCATGGCTACTAACTATTAATTGATCCACTAACCATGCTAACCTCTTAGTGATAGTTGCCTCACATGGATCCTTGGCCATCACTAATTCTTGGCTTCAAGAGACGATACAGAGCATGGCCCATAAGATTGTACTTCTACATTCAAACAATACATCCATAACACTAACAAGTTGCAAGCTACTATTAAATCATCAAAACCGGTTAGAGGTAAGCATGAAATAAAGAAGACATTGCAAGTTAGCAAGTTAGTGGGTTAGGTGTTAGAAATGTTAGAATGTTAGAATCCATCATCATGAGCCATCACTGGCTCTTGTAAGAGCAAGGCCTTGTAGAGGCTATTAGATTCATGTGGATTATCAAGTAAGTGGTTAGATGGTTAGTGATTAGTAGTTAGATTACCATGAGAAGAAAAGTTAGCAAAGCATCATGTAGAAGATAGAGAAGATTACAATGGAGAAGAAAGGAGGAACCTTTACATAGATTGTCACCATCTATTACATCAATACCTCTTTATCTCCCTCTGAATCTTTCAGCCCTACTACAAGATCTAAAAATAAAAGAAAATTCAAAAGAAAAGAAAGGAAGAGCACCTACCTACACTACACTAAAACATAGAAACCCTAACCTAAAATCAAAAACGGCTTCGTTTTGGACCTCTATAGGGATTTATATAGGCAAATATAGCTTCTAGAAGACGAGACGGCCCCACGCGTCGAAAATCAACGCGTGGGCCCACCACATTGCCGCGGATCCGCGGCAATACCAGGAACAAAAGTCCCTGGTTTTGGTGCGTGGCTTCATGACGCTTCTAGGATCTTCCGGATGTATCCCAATTCTAGTAATTTCGCCCAAATATTCGTCTGACGTGAGCAAAGGTCTAGGTTCAATGCATCTTCTAGATGTTCCCTTACTTGGTCTCCAAGAAATTCGGAATAATTACCAGAAAATGGGTTAATTAAGTTCTTATTACTCCTTTGCCCTTAAACTCCTGATTTATCTGCAAGAGGGACCAAAACACGGTTTAGACCGACATTTTATTCATAAATCGGTGGGAAAATGTGATATAATAATGCAGAATTGTAGACTAATCAATGGATTCTAACACTTTAAATTTTAGGATAAGAAAGTAAGATGGGTTATGCTTTGAAACACTCTTGAACCAAGGACTAGTGATGGCCAAGGATACATGTGAGGTAACTATTACTAGGAGATTAGCATAGTTAGTGGAGCCATTAGTAGTTAGTAGCCATGAGTTTTCTCTCTCTTTTTACTTTATTTTAGATATAAAAACAAAAATCATAAATATCATTTTTCTATGTTTCCCACTTCTTCGTGTTTCACCATACTCTTCTCTTTTCATTCTTTGTGTCCTTTTCTTTTCATTCTTTAAAACATAGAAGAACCGTTAACACACACGTGAACATACCAGTAAAGCTTCTATCGCTTCCCGTCCCTGTGGATTCGACACGTTAGATTCTATGTTATAACGGAAGTATCGAAGAAGCCAAAGCATAAATATATTAATTTTAAAACATACACTTTGTGTGCTAAGTTTTCCCCGATCATCAAATTCAAATTTGTGTGATGAAATTGAGTCTTAATCAAAGTCTCCAAGGCACCAAGATTCTTTGTTCCTATCAATATGGCTAGGGCAATCAGAAATGGTCGAATATATGTTAGGTAGAGTTTCCTCATTCATATCTTTCACTATGTTGATATAACTACTCATTTGTGCTTCTAATCTATTGATAGATTGAAAAAAAATTATTTTCGAATTGAATCAGGTTTTCCATACTCCTATCTGAGTCCATAGGTTCTTTTTCTTGTTGTGGGACTTTTAACATGGAGTAAGTGATCAGGGCGGAACCAAGCACTTGAAAATGTGTATTTTGAAATCAGTATAACTATGTATGTGTGCTAATGTTCCCTCGATACTTCTGTTATAGCATTGGCTGAACAGGTCAAAACCATAGGGACGGGAGGCGATAAAATCATTAACAGTTCTTATTCACGTCGCATGTTAACAAGTTCTTCTTTGTTAAAGAATGAGAAAAAAAAGAAAAAGAAAATAAATACAGAAGTGATTGATGAAGAAAGCGATAAAACGGCGATGTGAAAATAAAAGAGAAATAGTTTTAAAAATAAAAAGAAGAGACAAAGATGAACAAAAAAGTTGGTGAGAACAACAATGGGATAATGATAAAAGAGTTTTAAAATTGAATTTTAAAATAAGATAAAAAACTCATGGCCACTAACTACTAATTGGTCCACTAACCATGCTAACCTCTTAGTGATAGTTGCCTCACATGGATCCTTGGCCATCACAAGTCCTTGGCTTCAAGAGACGATACAAAACGTGGCACATAAAATTGTTCTTCCATATTCAAACAACACTTCCATACCACACAACAAGTTGCAAGCTACTATTAACTTATCAAAACCGTTATAGGTGAGCATGAAATAAAGAAGATATTGCAAGTTAGCATGTTAGTGGGTTAGATGTTAGAAATGTTAGAATGTTAAAATCCATCATCATGAGCCATCAATTGCTCTTGCAAGAGCAAGAGCTTGTAGAGGCTATTAGATTCATGTGGATTATCAAGTAAGTGGTTAGATGGTTAGTGGTTAGTATTTAGATTGTCATGAGAAGAAAAATTATTTAAGCATCATGTGGAAGATGGAGAAGATTATAATGGAGAAGAAAGGAGACACTTTTACATAGATTGTCACCATCTATTACATCAATCTCTTTCTTTCTTTCTCTGAATCTCTCAGCCCTAATACATGATCTAAAAGCAAAATGAAAATACAAAAGAAAAGAAAAGAAAAGAAGAAACCTACACTAAAAAAGAGAAAACCTAACCAATTTCTCAATCTGCTTGCGTTCGGGTCCCTGCAGGGCCTTTTATAGGTGAAAGAAGAATCTGAAAGGCGAGATGAGGTCACGCGTCGAAAATCGACGCGTGGGCCCACCATATTGCCTCGGAAACGCGGCAATTGCTGTGCTTTCATGGTAAAACCAAGGACTTAGGTCCCTGGTTTTGGCGCGTAGGTTCGCCTCGCTTCGGGAACCTTCCAGATATGCTTAAATTGGGTTATTGGGTCCAAATTTTCGTCAGACACCCGCCAACGTCAAGATTTAATGTATCTTCTAAAACTCTCTAGCTTGGTGATTGGTAGTGAAAAATGCATAATTGTCATCATATTTATCATCACATTTTCATATTTATTCATATAATTCTGCACATTTACTAATATTTTGTTATTTAATGTGTGCAGGCCTTGAGTATTGAATTAAATAAAGAATTAAAGCTTAATGAAGCCCAAAAGCCCATATCCAAGCCCAAGTCCAAGCCCAGGTGCAAAAGTGCAATTACAAGAAGTCAAAAGTGCAAATACAAATTGTAAAAATTGCAAATACTACAAAGAGGGAAAGGATAGAATTCTATTCTACCCTAAATGCTTGGTGGATGAGGATAAATAAGAGTGCAAGGATGAGATTCGTTTTTGAAGGGATTTGGATTTAGGGTAACTTGATTTCTAAGTTATCTCAAAAATCCAAAATGAAGAGCCAGGATCCAGTTTCCAGAAGCATACGCCCAGATGGACGGACCAGGAGAAGCCACGCGCCAAAGCGCGTGGCCATCTACCACTGTATGGCCGCGGAAACGCGGCCCAAGCCGCGTTTTCGCGGCAAACAAGATGAGTCCAAGGAACAGATTTCTGGAGGAGTTTATCCGGGACTCTATCACCTTCTGCACCTATAAATGCCCCTGCAAACGTAACAGGGAGGGCATCCAGAGACGAGGAGATTAGGGTTTTCTTTAGTTATTTCTTTAAATTTCTGCAAGTTGTAATTTTCTTTAAAGCACATTGTGGTGAAGGAGCTTGTATTTGGAGGATATTATCAAATAAAGGTTACCTCTTTGCCATTTCTTTTATTGTCTTTTAATTTAGTTTTCTCTGCGATCTCTCTCTGTTTTGGTTTTACTTTCTTTTGCAATCTTTCTTATTCAACTAAATAAAATAAAAAAAATAAATTGAAAGATAAAAAAAAATAATGATGAACTAACTCCTTTTGTGGTTTGCTGAATTCTTAAGCAACCCTAGAGCAATTAAGAATTGAACGGATTGATAACACTTTTTAAGAAATCCTAGGTCTAAGGTAGATTGCTTGAAGATTAAATTGATGACTAGCTTTCTGATCTATGTTACACCTTTAAAATAATTCTTCACACTTCATGCTTAAGGACTTTGACAGCTGATTGTTATCCAATTTTGCATATTTTACCACATCATTCCCATGCATATTGACAATAAAAATGTGATTTAATCATCTTCTCTCTATTTTTGCAGGTCCACATTCTAATAGAGAAAAGGCCCAAAATTCCTTTAATTAGCAATAATTAAAGGGAATTAATTTCAAGCCCAAAAGAGAGCCCAAGTTTGAGCCCAGGATCTGGAGAATTCTACGCGCCAACTCACACTTCCAGAAGGTCCACGTGGATAACAAACTCATAACAAACTCACAACAGAAAGTTGTTGGCCAACGGCCTTGAAACGGCCGCAAGTTGCCGCAGATCTGCGGCAGATCTGGGGCCGTTGAGCCCCAGATTTCTGCCACCTGTCCAGGTTCCAGAGACTTCTCTCTGAGGCCTATAAATACAGGACCAGGGCCTTCACAAACAGAGGGTAGAGGGAGGAGAGAGGAGAGATTAGAGGATAAAGCTTTGTAATTTTGTATTTTTTCTCTAGGATTTTAGTGCTTTAGATCTTCTTCTTCCTCCCTAGAAATTCTGCAAAAGAGAGTTGTAAGAGAGAGAAAGCTTGTGTAGACCAAGGTGTGACAACTTGTGAAGCAAGGATTCATCCATTCTCTTCTCTCTACTTGAGCATTTTCTAGTATTACTTGCTTTCTTTAATTCTAGCTTTACTTTACTTGCAATTTTATTCATGCTTTGCTTTTCTTTTCTTGTAATGGCTAGTAGCTAATTCTTTCTTACATGATTAGCTAAACCACTAACCTTGCTAACTACTAACTCATGGGTGATTGCTATCTTTAATCTTGCAAGTTGTATGGTCTTCTCTTCTCCGATGGGTTACTTTCATTGCTTGGCAAGTTCTTGTTGTAATTCCATATGATTCATGTGTGCCTCATTTAGAGCCTTGTCTTTAGAACAAGTGCCTTGATGGAACATGGAGATGGATCACCAAACATATGCTATTTGTTGTACAACTTCTTTACTTCAATTAATGAATGTTGTATCTTCTTCCTTAGCATCCCTTGAGTGTCGCTCTTTTGATTCCACCATTGAAAGTCTATCTTGTAGGCCTATGACATCTATGAGTCTACAAGACAAGTCCAAGAGTGATCACCCGTCATTCAAGTGGGAAAGTAATTAGACCAACACGCAAGACAAATCTTTGCCGATGAATCAACATGAGGCACGCATTCACCATCACGGAGTTTAGTAAGTTTTTAGCAAAGTAGTAAGGTTAGCTAGTCATGGTTTTCTCCATCTTCAAATCTTTTACAAGTTTTCTTTTCTTTTTAGTGTTAATCCAAAAGCCAATCTTGTTTTGATTTCTTTTCATTTTCCATCATGAACATATCCACCGATTCTTTCATTTCTTTTTCCATGTTTTATTCATTCTTTTAAGTCAAAGAAGAATCTTCGTTTTCTATCTTCACAACGAACCGTAACGCTTCCATCGCAAGCTCTCCCTGAGAATCGACTCGGTATAGCCCATGCTATAATGGAGATTGGAAAGGATACATTAATCATTTGAAATACATTTGTGGAGTGATAAAGCACTAAGGTTGAATCTAAACCTTCCCTCTTTTACATAATATCTGTGCAAATACTTCACACTATCTTTTTCCCAATTAAATTTTTGGCGCCGTTGCCGGGGAGAGCAACGGTTTTTGATTTCAAGTGAAGAACTAAACGAATTTTCTTCTCTGTTGCAGGTTACAGGTGAAGAAAACAGGAAAATTTGCCTTGCAGTGACATATAAGTGGCTCTGGGCTTCTGCTCTTGAAAGCAGAAACCAGAAGCCCTCTGAATTGCCGCAATTTTACGGCATTTGCCGCAGATTTGCGGTAAGGAGGAGAGGACTACTGACAATTTTTCTGCAGGGTCTCTGGCTCTGTAAAATATAGCTGCTGCAATACTTAAATTCTTGTGTGCTTCACCATACTCCTGCTAATAATCAACAGTAAAAAAATTGGTTGCAAAGTTAAAAATTGATTAGACATTTGCATTCTAGGCACTTGTCTTTTCAATTCATTTACTTTTACTGTTGAAGAGTGCTGGAGGCAAGGTACGTGCGTATTGCATATTGAATAGGACTCAATCCTTGGTTGATATTTTATCGCTTTGAGTGAACCTTGTTTGTTTATATCGTACACTTGCACAAAATTGATTCTAAGGGCATCACCCATAAATAAGATAAGGTGGGGGATTTCATCACCCTTTCCTTAGCCCAAAAACCACTATCCCAGCACTCACTAACCCAAGCCTAATTTAATAAAAAAGTAGACGTTGGCCCTAGGGACATCTCGAACTCATTTAGGAGATTATCCTAAGGGGGAAAAGTGTTGGAAATTGACTCTTGTAAAATCAGTGTCTAGGAAAGGGATTGAGGGCCGAAAGCCCGAAGGTTGGTGGTTATTTAATTAAGGAACGTCTCTGATGGAAAACCTCCCAACAACCTTGACCTTTCCTGGCTGATTAGCTTGTGGTCAAAGTCTACACTAAACCTCCCGTGGACGGTCTAATCAGTTAGGAGTCGTCTAGGTCATAGGTCTACCCTAACTTAGGTTAGAATTTTTTTCTTTGTTTATTTGTTTGTTTCTTTTTTGTTTGTATTTCATTGTGTGATATGGCTTATAATAACAATTTTTCTAACTTTAATAATAATCCATATTACACATCGACTTCATTTTCGGATATTACCAACCCGGCATATCATAACTTTTACCAACTTCGTGTGCCGGATTGGTCTTATCCGAATCGATATGACCCATACCCCCCATCTAATAACTATAATTTCCATAATAATTTCAACTCTTCACCGAGTCAGTGGGGATTCACTTACCCCGAGCATAATTTCCAACCACCTTGTCCTCCATTTCCACCCAGTCCACAATATTTTCAAGACACAGACTCATTTCCACCAGTCCAAAATAAAGCACCATCAATTTTGGAAATGAGTATGCGTGAGTCCAAACACAAATCCCAAAATCTGATGGACTCACAATTTCACTATCACTTCCAAGACAACACTTCATCTTTTCATCAAAACAATGAATTCATCAATTATGGAAAGATGCTTGAAGCCATGACTCATGCTCAAAATGCTAGAAATCGTGACATAGATATGATGGTCGAATCTCTACGTTCTCACCGTTTGATCAGATCTGGTGTCACTAGCCACTCTATTAAAGCAGATGAGTCATGTAGTTTTGGAAATCAAGATTCTATTTCAGCACGCTCATCTGAACTTACCCAAACTCCAAATGATATTGATAGTTTGGCTAGTTTTCCTTTTCCTGAAATAGAACTTGAAAATGATTATGATCCTGAACCCCAACTTAGTGATTCAATTCTTTTTCCTGATTCGATTATGACTCCTGTATCTTCACCTGACTTCAATCTTTTCCCAGAATCAACATTGGACCCTGTACCAATTCATAGAGAAATTGAATCACCCATCTTTGAGGATCATGTTAAACTTGACCAACTTTACAATTTTAAAAATCCCATAGATAAATTGGCAAGTTCTCCAATTTTTGATATTGAACTCAATGAGATATGTGACCTAGATTCTCACAATCTCTTTACTTCTGAAACTGATTGTACAATTCTGACGGAAAACATTGACCTTAGTTTTGAAGAATTGTATGGCGATGAGCTAGAATTCCTTAATATTGGAAGTAAAGAGATGTCACCCATATTAGGTCACATTCCATTGTTGGACAATACATGTGGACTGGAGTTTCAACTTCTTGACTTGGACCCAATTCCTGAACTCATTTCGACTCCTGAACCTTTACTTGACTTGAGTCACCTTCCTGAGTCGGTATTAGTTCCTGTTATTCCTGAGTCCAAGTCAACTATTCTATCATTTCATACACCATTCTGGGACGAGGTGGTTGATAAATTTGACTCCGAAATTACTTATGGAAAATGGAAATTAGATGGGGTTAAATACTTAATAAAGATCCTTCATGGATTTATCTTTTTAGTGGGTTATATTTATGAAATTTCTGGTGGGTTCCTCCAAACCCAAAGTAAAGTTGATTGGGCCATGTTTCGTGGACCAATCAGACCGCCACCGGAACCACCACCTTAAGGTAATTTTTTTTCTCCCTCTCTATTGTTTCATGCATACATATATCATGATGCATTGAGGACAATGCATGAAATAAGTGTGGGGAGGGTTTACTAACATAGAGTTTTTAGATTTTCTTTCTTTTACACTTATTTTATGATCTTCCCTTTTGTATAGGAATTTTCTCTTTCTTTAAAAACTTTTTGAAATAAGAGACAAAGTTTTGATCTATTTTTAAGAAAATTAAGATGATCTTAGAAAATTAAGGAAACCTCAATTATGACATCTTAAACCTAGTTGAAATAATAGATCTTGTTTAAAATTATAGGCTAAGTAAGAAAAATTGAGGAGATAATTTTATCTTGAATTTTTTACCTTAGATAGTATGCACACTTCACACTTATACATTTTTGGGATGGAAACAAAGACCAAAAAGGCCATAAAAAAAAGAAAAAAAAGAAGAAAAAAAAGAAAAAAATATATAATAAAACATCACTTATTAAGCTGGATAATTTGCCTCAAGAAGCATGATTATTCACGCCTAACGGTGGTAAAGGAAATAAATAATCCCCTTTAGTTTTGTGGCCTTTTTCACTCGAGTCCTTAAACCCGAGGGATGTTTTCTCATCTGGTGCCCTAAGACCGACTGGTTTGGGAGTCATGGGTTATAGGCTCGTTACAAGGGTGAACTAGAAAGCCTAAACTAAGGGAAGAATAAGAAAAGAAAAAATAATATATATATATATATATATATATAGATAAATAAATGGCTTGATGGTTAGAGTTGAAATCCCAGAAATCTTCACTGTCACGGTGTGCATACTATCTAGGTTTTATGAAAGATAAAATATTCAATCCAATTTTGAATTCTTACCTTAATTGAAGACAAGATCTTGCATAGAGACTAAGTTTAAGAAAGAATGATTATAGGTGGACTTATGACCTTAGATCACTTATATTTTTGCAAAAATAGTTCGAAAACATGTCTCTCTTTCAAAATGCGTTTTCAAAACACCAACATTTGTCTTCTTTCTTTATGGATTTTGTGGGTGCAATCCGCTGAAACCCTCAGGAGACAACACTCCTCCTCTAGGGTAACCTAGAGGTTTAACGGCTTGTTGCACACGCTCAGTGCAATCGCGTCACCTGCGAAAGTGGTGTAATAAAATTGGTAGTATAGTTTTTCTTTCTTATTTTGCTCGGGACGAGCAAAAGAATAAGTGTGGGGTGTGATTGTTATCCAATTTTGCATATTTTACCACATCATTCCCATGCATATTGACAATAAAAATGTGATTTTTAATCATCTTCTCTCTATTTTTGCAGGTCCACATTCTAATAGAGAAAAGGCCCAAAATTTCTTTAATTAGCAATAATTAAAGGGAATTAATTTCAAGCCCAAAAGAGAGCCCAAGTTTGAGCCCAGGATCTGGAGAATTCTACGCGCCAACTCACACTTCCAGAAGGTCCACGTGGATAACAAACTCATAACAAACTCACAACAGAAAGTTGTTGGCCAACGACCTTGAAACGGCCGCAAGTTGCCGCAGATCTGCGGCAGATCTGGGGCCGTTGAGCCCCAGATTTCTGCCACCTGTCCAGGTTCCAGAGACTTCTCTCTGAGGCCTATAAATACAGGACCAGGGCCTTCGCAAACAGAGGGTAGAGGGAGGAGAGAGAAGAGATTAGAGAATAAAGCTTTGTAATTTTGTATTTTTTCTCTAGGATTTTAGTGCTTTAGATCTTCTTCTTCCTCCCTAGAAATTCTGCAAAAGAGAGTTGTAAGAGAGAGAAAGCTTGTGTAGATCAAGGTGTGACAACTTGTGAAGCAAGGATTCATCCATTCTCTTCTCTCTACTTGAACATTTTCTAGTATTACTTGCTTTCTTTAATTCTAGCTTTACTTCACTTGCAATTTTATTCATGCTTTGCTTTTATTTCTTGTAATGGCTAGTAGCTAATTCTTTCTTACATGACTAGCTAAACCACTAACCTTGCTAACTACTAACTCATGGGTGATTGCTATCTTTAATCTTGCAAGTTGTATGGTCTTCTCTTCTCCGATGGGTTACTTTCATTGCTTGGCAAGTTCTTGTTGTAATTCCATATGATTCATGTGTGCCTCATTTAGAGCCTTGTCTTTAGAACAAGCGCCTTGATGGAACATGGAGATGGATCACCAAACATATGCTATTTGTTGTACAACTTCTTTACTTCAATTAATGAATGTTGTATCTTCTTCCTTAGCATCCCTTGAGTGTCGCTCTTTTGATTCCACCATTGACAGTCTATCTTGTAGGCCTATGACATCTATGAGTCTACAAGACAAGTCCAAGAGTGATCACCCGTCATTCAAGTGGGAAAGTAATTAGACCAACACGCAAGACAAATCTTTGCCGATGAATCAACATGAGGCACGCATTCACCATCACGGAGTTTAGTAAGTTTTTAGCAAAGTAGTAAGGTTAGCTAGTCATGGTTTTCTCCATCTTCAAATCTTTTACAAGTTTTCTTTTCTTTTTAGTGTTAATCCAAAAGCCAATCTTGTTTTGATTTCTTTTCATTTTCCATCATGAACATATCCACCGATTCTTTCATTTCTTTTTCCATGTTTTATTCATTCTTTTAAGACAAAGAAGAATCTTCGTTTTCTATCTTCACAACGAACCGTAACGCTTCCATCGCAAGCTCTCCCTGAGAATCGACTCGGTATAACCCATGCTATAACGGAGATTGGAAAGGATACATTAATCATTTGAAATACATTTGTGGAGTGATAAAGCACTAAGGTTGAATCTAAACCTTCCCTCTTTTACATAATATCTGTGCAAATACTTCACACTATCTTTTTCCCAATCAACAGCGTAACTTCAAGGTAAAGCTTCTCTTACGCTGTACTTAGATGTTAAGATGAAAAAATTGTTGGATGTTTAGAAGTGCAAACTAGTATGATTGAATGATCTTTTTCTCTTGCTTGCATCTTCTCTGATAAACCTAGGATCAATTTCATACATTTCAAGATGATGTTCAATGTCCTTAATTTGCAATAAGGGTTGTGGTAGAAGATCAGTAAAACCACATCTTTATAATCATATATATCTCAAACCTAATCTCTCATTTGTCTTATTTGTAGCATATAGAGAAATCGTCCGAAAAGCTTGCATCGCATCCTTCCCTGTGGATCGACCCGCTTTGGCCCTTGCTGCAGCGGATAGCATTGAGACTAAGAATTCTACAACTCAATCTTTTAATTACAAATCATAAATATCAATCAACATTTTGGCGTCGTTGCCGGGGAGGGACGGTAAGTTTTTCTCTAAATAAAAAAATTAACTAATTCTTTTATTCTTTCTGTTTGCAGGTTTGGAGAACAGGAAAAATAACAGCAGAAGTGGACATATAGCAACTCTGTGCCTCTGCCCTCGAAGGCAGAGCATCAGAGCCTACTATAGTGCCGCGGATCCGCGGCAATAACCGCAAAAACGCGGCCTTAGTAGTGAACTACAACTGCAATTTTTGCAGGTTGCTAAAAAGTGCAAGATTTGTTTTCTGCTCTGTTAAAATTTGTTCTGTGATAAACCTGTATACTGCTAATTAATTCAACAGTAAAATATTTGTTGTAAAAGATAAAAATTGATTAGACGTTTTCATCCTAGGCACGTATCTTTTCAATTCCTTTATTTTACTGTTGAAGAGTGCTGGAGCAAGGTACGTTCGCATTTCATATAGAATAGGACTCATCTCTTGGTTGATTGCTTTAAGTGAATCTTATTTACATATCTTGTACACTTGCACAAAATTATCTTAAGGGCATAACCCATTAACAAGATAAGGTGGGGATTTCATCACCCTTCCTTGGCCCAAAAATCAGATTCCAAGCACTCATTAACCCAAGCCTAACTTAAATTAGTAGACGTTGGCCCTAGGGACATCTCAGACTCAATTAGGAGATTATCTTAAGGGAGAACAGTGCTGAAGTTGACTCCTGCCAAATCAATGTCTACGAAGGGGATTGAGGGCCAAAAGCCCGAAGATTGGTGGTTATTTAATTAAGGAACGTCTTTGACGGAAAACCTCCCCCACTCTTTCCCTGACCTGGCTGATTAACTTGTGGTCAAAGTCTGCACCCTACCTCCCGTGGACAGTCTAACCAGTTAGGAGTCGTCTAGGTCATAGGTCTATCCTAACTTAGGTTAGAATTTTTTTCTTTTTTGTTTGTTTATTTGTCTGTTTTCTTTTTCTTTGTTGTGCTAGTGTGATATGGCATATAATAATAATTTTTCCAATTTTAATCCATATTACACACCTAACTATTTTTCGGATATTACCAACCCGGCATATCACAACTTTGACCAACCTAGTGTGCCGGAATGGTCTTATCCGAATGAATATAACCCATACCCCCATCTTATAACCATAATTTCCATAATAGTTTCAACTATTCATAGAGTTCATGGGGTTTCGATTCCCCCGAGTCCAATTTTCAACCGACTTGTCCTCCGTCTCCACCTTGTCCACAATATTCCCAAGATTCATACTCAGATCCACCCGTCAAATAGACTACCATCTATCCAGGAAATGATGAGTATGCATGAGTCCAAGCAACAATTACCATCAATCGCAGACATGATTATGCGTGAGTCCACCGACTCACAACTTCATCACGATTACACTTCATCCTTTCAAGTCCAATCACAACATGATGCACCTATCAACTATGAAAGGATGCTTGCAGCCATGACTCAGGCTAGATTAGCCCGTGATCATGAAATAGATATGATGGTTCAATCTTTACGTTCTCACCGTCCGGCAATTCTGCTTTCGCTGAACACTCTCTTAGAGCCGACGAACCAAGTTGCTTTGGACAACAAGATTCTAATTCAGTACCATCATGTGAACTTGCCGAAACTTTAAATTTTGATAACTTGGCAAGTTTTTCCTTTCCTGAAATAGAACTTGAGCATGAATATGATCTTGATCTTCCACCTGGTGATTCAATTTTATTTACTGACTCAATAATGACTCCGGTGTCTCCACCTGATTTTACTTTTCCCGAGTCAACATTGGATCCTGTGCCAATTCATCATGAATTTGAATCACCCATTTTTGATGATCATATTGAACTTGACCAATTGTGCAATTTTGAAAGTCCCATGGATAAATTGGCAAGTTCTCATTTTATGATATTGAGCTGAATGAGATATGTGACCTAGATTCTCAAATCTGTGATCAAGTTCAAATTCTCGAATCATTGTTGACTCCTGTTTTGTTACCCGACTTAGGTAATATTTTAGAGTCAGTTTTTGGTTCCCACACCTATCATTCCTGAACTTGAATCACCAATATTAAGTCACATTCCATTGTGGAAGATTATTGTGGATTTGAGCTTCAACTTATTGATTTGGACCCACTTCCTGAACCTAACCCGACTCCTGAACCATTACTTGATTTAAGTTTCTTTCCTGAGTCGGTATTCATTCCCGTACTTCCCACGTCCAAGTCAATCATTCCATCTTTTCATACTCCATTTTGGGACAAGGCGGTTGACACAATTGACTCTGAAATTTATTATGAAATTTGGAAATTTGATGGGGTGGACTGTTTAAAAATAATCATACATACATTGTAGTGGGTTATATAAGAAAAATTTCTGGTGGGTTCCCCCAAATTCCACAAAAAGTAGATTGGGCCGCATTTCGTGGACCAATTAGACCACCACCGGAACCACCACCTTAAGGTAAATTATGCCTTCCCTTGTTCTTTTTCATGCATACATGCATTCATTCATACATTGAGAACAATGCATGAGATAAGTGTGGGGGTGGGCTTTACTAACATACTAACATAGTTAGAAACTAACAAAAATTTGCTAATAAAAAAAAATTCTAAAAAAAAATAATAATAATAATTATAAAAAGGACAATATTTTGACTTATCTTTTGAAAGAAATCTAAGTTAGTTTTAAGGATTAGGAAAATCATGATTAGGATTTCTAAAAACTTGGTCAAAAATAAATTGTTTAAATTTTAGGTATAGGAGGAGAAATTGAATAATTAATTAGTCTTGATTTTTACCTTAATGAAATGTGCATACCTAATGCATATCTAGGATTCTAAGACGAAGACCTTTCTGCCTCATATATATAAAAAAAAAAGAAAATCACTAATTAAGTTGGATACATGTGCCTCAAGAAGCATAAGTATTCATGCCTAAAGGTGAGTAAATAAAATAAAGTCCTTAGTTTTGGGGCCTAGTTCACTCGAATTTGAGTCCGTGGGGTGTTTTCTCACCTGGTGCCCTAAAGCCAACCGGTTTGGGAGTCATCGACTTTAAGTTCGTTACATGGGTGGATTAGAAAGCCTAAGGAAATTAAGAAAAATTACTTATATATGTACTAACACATCTAATAGTCAATTAGTTAGGTATGAGGGCCTCAAGAAGCCTTGATACTTACACGAAAGAAAATTAGATGAGTTATACATATCAAAAAAAAAGTATATATAAATAAATAAATAATAAAGAGGCATGAGAGTCCAAGTTAAGGAATTCCTAGTATAAATTCATAAGGATGCATATGATTTTTGGTAACGAAAAAGACTATATTAGAAATTCAATTTTAAATCTTACCTAAAATGGAAAACAATTTACTGTATAAAGACTAAAGTTTAAAGAATGAATAAAAAATGATAATCCTAAAACTTATAGACTATTTAGTCTCTTCAAAAGTATTTCAAATTTTCCTTTTTATGGATTTTGTGGGTGTAATTCGCTGAAAACCCTCACGAGACAACACTCGTCCTCTAGGGTAACCTAGGGGTTTAACGGCTTGTTGCACGTGCTAAGTGCAACCGTGATTCCTACGAAAGTGAGTTAGCTAGTTTAGTTTTTTCTTTTTGATTTTTACTCGAGGACGAGCAAAAAGATAAGTGTGGGGTGTGATTGGTAGTGAAAAATGCATAATTGTCATCATATTTATCATCACATTTTCATATTTATTCATATATTCTGCACATTTATTAATATTTTGTTATTTATGTGTTCAGGCCTTGAGTATTGAATTAAATAAAGAATTAAAGCTTAATGAAGCCCAAAAGCCCATATCCAAGCCCAAGTCAAAGCCCAGGTGCAAAAGTGCAATTACAAGAAGTCAAAAGTACAAATACAAATTGTAAAAATTGCAAATACTACAAAGAGGGAAAGGATAGAATTCTATTCTACCCTAAATGCTTGGTGGATGAGGATAAATAAGAGTGCAAGGATGAGATTCGTTTTTTAAGAGGATTTGGATTTAGGGTAACTTGATTCTAAGTTATCTCGAAAATCCAAAATGAAGAGCCAGGATCCAGTTTCCAGAAGCATACGCCCAGATGGACGGACCAGGAGAAGCCACGCGCCAAAGCGCGTGGCCATCTACCACTGTATGGCCGTGGAAACGCGGCCCAAGCCGCGTTTTGCGGCAAACAAGATGAGTCCAGGGAACAGATTTCGTGGAGGAGTTTATCCGGGACTCTATCACCTTCTGCACCTATAAATACCCATGCAGACGTAACAGGGAGGGCATCCAGAGACGAGGAGATTAGGGTTTTTCTTAGCTATTTCTTTAAATTTCTGCAAGTTGTAATTTTTCTTTAAAGCACATTGTGGTGAAGAAGGAGCTTGTATTGGAGGATATTATCAAATAAAGGTTACCTCTTTGCCATTTCTTTTATTGTCTTTTAATTTAGTTTTCTCTGCGATCTCTCTCTGTTTTGGTTTTACTTTCTTTGCAATCTTTCTTATTCAACTAAATAAAATTAAAAAAATAAATTGAAAAGATAAAAAAAATAATGATGAACTAACTCCTTTTTGTGGTTTGCTGAATTCTTAAGCAACCCTAGAGCAATTAAGAATTGAACGGATTGATAACACTTTTTAAGAAATCCTAGGTCTAAGGTAGATTGCTTGAAGATTAAATTGATGACTAGCTTTCTGATCTATGTTACACCTTTAAAATAATTCTTCACACTTCATGCTTAACGACTTTGACAGCGTAACTTCAAGGTAAAGCTTCTCTTACGCTGTACTTAGATGTTAAGATGAAAAAATTGTTGGATGTTTGAAGTGCAAACTAGTATGATTGAATGATCTTTTTCTCTTGCTTGCATCTTCTCTGATAAACCTAGGATCAATTTCATACATTTCAAGATGATGTTCAATGTCCTTAATTTGCAATAAGGGTTGTGGTAGAAGATCAGTAAAACCACATCTTTATAATCATATATATCTCAAACCTAATCTCTTATTTGTCTTATTTGAAGCATACAGAGAAATCGTCCGAAAAGCTTGCATCGCATCATTCCCTCTGGATCGACCCACTTTGCCCTTGCTGCAGCGGATAGCATTGAGACTAAGAATTCTACAACTCAATCTTTTTATTTACAAATCTTAAATATCAATCAAAATCTGCGTTTTTGCGGCAATCCTGCCTTATCCTGGGACCAGTTTTCGTGGGAGAGTTGTGTTGGGACTCTACCTCCTTCTGCACCTATAAATACCCCTGCAGTGCAACCGAGAAAGGGCGTCCAGCGAAATACAGGGCCAAAAATTAGGGTTTTTAGGCTTTCTTCTAGTTTAGGTTTTCTTTTCTCTTTTGTAATTTTTATTTTTCCTTTTTGTAACTGAGAGGAGAGGATGTTTTCATGGAGGAAGGAGATCTACTTGTACTGAGGGTGACAATCGGTGTAAGTTTTGCTCTTCTTCTATTGTTAAATAAATCAACTCGAGGTTCGTTTTTTTTATGTTCTTTTATTCTTGTTATTTGTGTTTTATTCTTGTTTTATTTTTCTATACGTGTGTTTATCTCTCTGATGTCTTGCAAACCATGAGAACCGATCGCTTCGACACTGCCTAGCCAAAGAAGAGCCCTTGATGGCTATGGAGATGAACAAGCCATCGCTTGCCAGTCTTTTCTTTTCGTAGTGTAGATCGCGGTGGACGATCCTATACGCCATACTTGAACGCCTTCCAAAGCAAACTAAGTCGTCGCAAACGGATCAAAGGTAAGCAGGACTGAAGAGGTTGGTATGTATGTGTTTAATTTTCTTTCTTTTCTTTCTTTAGTTTAGATCACACAACCATATTCCCAATTTCTTTTCCTCACGTTCATTGTAAATATCACTTCTAATTCTCATTCTACTTTCTTTCTAACTTAACTTTAAATTAATAAAAACTTTAGAGATAACTTATTGACAAAGCTTCCATCGCTAGTCCCTCCTTGAGGATCACGACCCGCATAGCCACTGCTACCGCGGATTCAAATGAGCACCTCGCACATCTTGTTCTAAATCTAAAATTCTTCATTTTTGTGTGCAGGAAAAATCTCAATCACTTGGCCTCCAAGAAATCCAGATTTAATTACCTGAAAATGGGTTTAATTAAGTTCTTATTACTCTTTTGCCCCTATACTCTTGATTATCTACAAAGTACCAAAACACAGTTAAAAATGATATTTTATTATAAATCAGTAGGGAAATGTGATGTTATAATGCAAAATTGTAGAATAATCACACCCCCATACTTATCTTTTGCTCGTCCTGAGCAAAACAAGAAAAAGAAAAACTATATTACAAATGTTATTACACCACTTTCGCAGGTGACGCGATTGCACAGAGCATGTGTAACAAGCCGTTAAACCTCTAGGTTACCCTAGAGGAGTGTTATCTCATGAGGGTTTTCAGCGGATTGCACCCCCGAAATCAATAACGAAA